>JAASGX010000193.1:0-35684 GCA_023334415.1 Phytopythium chamaehyphon | reverse complement strand
GCCGCTCGGCGTCCCTGGTCGCGGCCTCGCGCTCGCCCTGGTGGCTCGCGAGCCGCTGATCGGCCAGCCGCACGCTGCGGACGATCCGCCGCAGCTCGTCCGCGCTGTGGACGTGCGCGGTCACCCAGCGCCACAGCGGGGCCACGCCCGGCCGCAGCAGCGCGTCCAGGTCGCGGTCCTGCAGCGAGGCCTGCGGATGCGGACGCAGATGCGGATGCGGATGCGGATGCGGATGCGGATGCGGATGCGGATGCGGATGAGGATGAGGATGAGCACAGCCGCTGGTTAGTTGCAGTGTGGACGACCATGGACTGCGGACGGCGCGCACCTGCGGGGCGTAGCGGAGCTCGCGCAGGAAGTCGCGCAGCTTCTCGCGGTCGCGCTCCATGTTGGTTGCCAAGTGAAGCAAGTAAAAAAAAATCGAAATGGTAAATGACACATCGAAACGCATACATTACACTCATATAAAACTAAATTTACGGCGAATTATGAAATAAATCTTTTTAGTCGTCGTCGACATCCATCTGGGAGATGGTGTAGTAGAAGACGACGATCATCAGCAGCACGAGCGCGGCGCCGAGCACCGAGAAGACGAGCTTGCGCTGCCTGCGCCTGCGCGTCTCCTCTAGCTCCTGCATGAGCACGGGCGTGGGCGTCAGCTCCAGGTCGGGCCGCACGCGGTACAGCGCGGCCTTCTCCTCGATGGTGAGGCGCCTACAGTCACAGCCATATCCATAAGTCCACCGTCCTCAATCATCCGCAGGCGGCCGCAGAGACGTACCGAGGGACGCAGCGGGCCGCGCACGTCCGCGGGTTGCGGCGCCACCGCCGGGGAGCACTCGCCTCCTCGTCGTCGCTCACGTCGACGGCGAACTCGACCGACGCCTGCTTGCGGACCGACCGGCAGCCCAGGTCGCCCGTGCTTATCCGGAGGATGGACTGCAGAACGGCCGCGGACGCGGACCCGGAGCTGCTGCTGGCCGTGGAGCTGCAGGCCGAGTCGCTGTCGCTCTCCGTCTCGCTCTGGTTGCTGGCGGGCGACGCCGGCGCCTTGAGCAGCGGCTCCTGCTCGGCCGCCGCCGGCCGCAGCGGACGCGTCCAGGCCGCGTCCGAGGCGCGCGGCAGCGTCCCGTAGGACGTCCGCGAGTCGTCCACGCGGTAGGCCACGTACTTGCGGGCCAGCCGGGCCGCGGGGGACGCCGGGGACGCCGATTTGGTCGCTGCGGACGACGCGGGCCGCCGCTTGGACGACGGGCTGTAGGCGATCGGGATGGGCGCGGACGTGCACGCGGACGGCCGCAGCTCCTGCGCGATTGGGCCACGCGGCTGCGGACGAAGGCTCTGCATGATTGGGCCACGAGCTGCGGACTGCGGACGCTGCGGACGGATTGGGCCACACGCGGCCGGTTCGGAAATGTGGCGCTGCGGCCGCCGACGGCTCAGCCGCGGCCACCTGGCGGAGAGGCGCCGATACCGTAGATCAGACAGCCGAAGCGTTTGATGGGACCCCCATTGAGCAACTTGGTGGTTTTCTCTACCGTGGGACGGATTTTGGGTTGCGGGATGAGGGTGTTTCGGCACGTTCCTGGAAGGCGGGAGTTGCCCCTCTACCGCACCTAGGCCGTATGTATCGAGTACGAATTTCGAACGAGTCGTCCCCAGCTTTTCCACGCCACGTTGGCGTCAGCGCTAGTGCTGCGTGCGTGGCTTGCTGTGCATTTTACTAACAGAGTAGCAGTGCCGCGTGGAGGCCAACAACATTAGCAGCACAACAAAAAGCCAAAAGCCAAAAGCCAAAAGCTCAAGCTGGTCCCTTCGTGCTGGTGAGCCCGGTCTGCCGCAGACCAGACCGCAACCTGGTTTCTCTGGAAATCACGGGGGAGGTTCTTTCCTGCGCAGTGGCGGATGACTGGATCGCGCAAGGCGGAGGAAAAGATCGCGTCCCACTGTGCGCGCTTGGAAAGATCGCGACGTGGGTTTCGAAAAGCACGGGGTTTCTGTATGAGCGTCGGATTTCTGTATGGAGCGCACCCATGTAGCAGCAATTCGGATCTTTCGTGTCGCTCAAGGCGCAGAATAAAATCTCGCGTGCGGTTATCCCAAGCGACCAACTCGGCCACAGCCAGCCGTCGCCAAGCAGAAAAAAGTGATCTTTGTTGTTGGTAGGTACTACCAACTAACGTTTTGGTAGAGCGACAGGCAAGCACTGCGATGAGCATTCCCGCAGAGCGCAGCCGGCCCTCAGACAGTGCTGTTCTTCTGAATCCAAGCAGCTCGCAATAAAAGGTTGAAGCCATTTACGGTAGGAACGCCAGCGGAAAATGACGATCTTCAGCAGGATTGACAAAGTAGCCATCTGTCTGACGACGGATATCCACACCGTCCACCTGGACGGCACTTGTTCCATGACAGTTTGTGATGGATATGACTTGTAGGCGTTCTGTTAGGCTGGAGTCGATGAAGCAGAGTCGGGAGTCGGATACAGGACAGGCGTTGGAGCTGCTTGTGTAGTCGGTGGTAAAAAGGAAAGTGATCTCATTCTTGTGATCTAGCCGAGGGAAAAGCGAGCGAGCTCGCAAACCTCGCACTAGAATGAGGTGCAGCGAATCTCGCTGCTGTATAGAAAAATCAAAGCATGAAGCCTTCGCGAAGGCGAATCTCCCAATCCCTCGCCGCCCCTGACACATCGATTGTCGGCGCGGCCTGACCGGACTCGACGCAAGCACGCTTTGGACGTGCCAGCTGATGACCAAGCCGGCAGCAACGGCTGCTGGTTCGCAGCCTTACATGTTCTCCTACATTGCGAGCCGTAGAGAGTTATGACAAAGGACCAATCGACAAAGACGAACATCACGAGCGAGCAGGAGAGTTTTAGGCTCCAATCTTCTTGATTCCATGTCAGCACTCGCGTCACAGCTTGCTAGAGCCATAGATCGGGCTCTTGGTGTGTTCGGGGATGTCCATGAGCGGACCGAGCAGGTGCCAGCCACCGTCCACGTGCATCGTGTCTCCCGTGACGTAGGCGCTCGCTGGCGACAGGTAGTACAGCACTCCCGCCGCCACTTCCTCGACGGTGCCAACACGCTTGGCTGCCGTTGCACGCTCAGCGGCGTGGTGGAACAGCTCCGAGCCGCCATTGTAGTTGTCAACGCCACTCGACAGGATGATGCCGGGAGCCACGCAGTTGAGCGTGATGCCGTAGTGAGCCCACTCGACCGACAGCGACTTGGTCAAGTTCTCGACGCCGGCACGAGCTGCGGCGCTGTGGGCGAGGAACGGATACCCGTTGTCGAGGACCACGATGATGTTGACGACGCGACCGCCATGCTCCTTCATGTACGCATGGAACGCCGTGGTCGTCACCACGAACGTGCCCGTCCTTCACCCGTGGTATCGTTAGCACTCACGCCAAATGCTGCAACGACAACGAGTGAAAAGCTTGAAAGACGCACAGGTTAGTGCGTACGACGGCCTCCCATCCCTTGCGGCTGACGTTCTCGATCGGCGAGGGGAACTGCCCGCCGGCGTTGTTGATGAGGAAGTCGACGCGCTTGAAAGTCGTTAATGTCGCATCAAAGAGCTTGGCGACCTGCCCGTCGTCTCGGATATCACACGCCACGGCGTGGATGGCGCCGACTTCTCCCTCGACGTTCTTAAGAGCGTTCCGCAGCTCCTGGGCCGTCGCCTGCAGCCGCTCAGCATTCCTGCCAACACAAAGTCAATTAAAAAAAAGTCGACTATGAAAATTCGTGATTGACAGCGATGCAATTGCCTGCCAGCAATGACAACAGAGCAGCCGAGCGACGCCAACTCGTGCGCGATGCAGCGGCCGATGCCCGTGCCGCCTCCCGTCACGACGGCCTGAGCGACCAACAAGTGACAAAAACGCTCCCGTCAGTCCACAGCAATTGGCCAGCAGCGCAGGCACAGGCTTGTAGCGGTGGATGACGCACGACTTGGCCCACGAAGAGCCCTGGGCGGTAGACGCTGGGGGCGGACGGCGCCCGGATCGAGCTCATCTGATGACTGTGCTGTCTTCGACCTGGAATATCCGTTATGACAGTTCTTGAGGTCACAGTGTAGGCCGATAGCTCGGACAAGCAACAACTCGACAAGTTCCTTCTCGATGAAGAAGTGGTTTCAATGCGCTGTGTGGTTGCTACGTCGGGTTTTCGAGAAACTCTAGCATAAGCAGACCAACAAACAGTTCACCGACTCGGATAGGATTGGCGACCACTGTGTGATTTTCATCTGAAGACTGGCATGGATGCTGGAAATCGAGGAAAGAGAGAACGCGAATCTTCATGTCTGCCATTCAAAAATCGCTCCCGGTTGGGTTAGCGGAGACCGATGCCTGCGTCATGAAGAAACCCTAGTGCTCTTGATGCCATAACGTCGCTACTTCGAAGTTTTTGAAGCGTCGCCTAGCTCAGTCCGAGATTTTCCAAGGAGGGCGACGATGCACCTGGCAACGGGTAGCAAACCGCTGGGGGAGCGGCATGTGCGCAGGTTGCGGCAGCTACGAGAGGCGAACGACCAGCACATCCAACGGCTGCACCTGTCGAGGCCTACGGACGATAGTCGAGGGAGTATTTCCCCAGCAAAAGTGCTCGGATCGAGTGGCAAACGCACAGTCGAGGACGTAATTGAGGCGAGGAAGAATCCAAATAGTGCTAGGAGTGAAAAGTCAACTGCTGCACGGCTGAGAGACACCATTTCTGCAGCACGTGGAGGGATTCAAACAGAGAGGAGCGATCGGTCAGCTGGAGAACCTCATCGACAGCTCTTACCAGCCCTTCATGACAGCAGACAAAGGTCAAGCAACAACTCTAGAAGAGACCGACAAAGTGGAACTGTGAGATCAATTGCATCGGTGCGTCGTCGAGGTGCTGTTAGGGACGAAAAGGAGCTACGAGGTGTAAAACGGATGGGTAAAGAGGAGGCCGAGTGGGCTGAGAAGCAGCTGCAGTTTGCGCAGCGCTCTGCTGCACTTGAAAAAGAGTGCTTGGCAGCTTGGAGAACGTTTTACTCGGGATCAAGCGCTTCAAGCTCGGCATCTCCTTCTCAGTCTCCAAGCTTGATCAACAAGACGATGGAGGAAATCGGGATGGCTCAAGCACAAGACAGTCGAGTACTCCTGCAACAATTAATGGCGCTTCGCCAGAAAGCCACCCGAATCGCAGCCAAAGTTAATTCGATGCGAGATGGAGCCCAATTCTTTGCCGAGCTGGAGGAGATGATCGAAGACATGGAGCAGTCCTTATCGACGTTCCGGAGTGCCCAGCTCGAGACGTATGAGAAATACGTGCTCGAAGAAAACATGCTCGAGAAGGACCTTGGCTCTTTTCTCGAAAAGCTGGAAGACTGGGAGCGCAATGACAAAGAGCAAGCCAATTTATCCGAGCAACTTAACTCCAAGACCCGCGCTCGCTCAAGAGGACGCAGTGCTACTAGAGTGGACAACTGCACAGTTCCGGCTGCTACAGATGAATCAAGAAACATTGACGACGACCTAGTCAAGCAAGTTCGATATCTGAACAACGCTATTATGCAGTCTGGAGGCATGAAAGGCGGTTGGGACGAACGAGACCACGCAATCTTTGCCTCCGAGCTTTCCAAGTGTGGTCTTACGGACACTGTGTTACTTCGGCAAAATGGGTATGCCACTGGCTGCCAATCTTCTTCGGGACATTTATCCAATCAAGATACGGACATTACAGACTCTAGTGATAATATCGACTATGAGGCACTCGTGGCAAAGCTCATGCACAAGTGTAAGACGAAGATTGTGACCAAAACTGCCGACGCTATCCGCCTACACCTTGAGTGGTATATTGAACATGCAAAGCTCGTCGACGAGAAGAAACGTATTGTCGCTGAATGGAAATGCCAGAAAGAGAGGCAGCGGCGAGCCTTGCTATCAGGTGCAGAAGACTACAACAAAGATCACGGTAGTATCGATGAATGCACACCAGAGCAAAATGGTTCTGAAAAACGAATGCGCAATGGCAGGGACGATAACAAATCAGAACAAGAAAAAGCAATACGAGATCAGCAACTGCAAGATTGGAAAGAGCAAAAGCTCCAACAAGAGTTGGAGCTAGAGAGAGAGCAAGTCAAACTCCAAGAGGAGCGTGAAGCAAAAGTACGTACTACTAGAGCCCTGACTACGCTTGGAGATTGGATAGCAGCTAACCTTTGCAAAATGTTTGTTGCCATTGAAATGATAGCGAAGAC
This sequence comes from Phytopythium chamaehyphon, assembly GCA_023334415.1. Taxonomy (NCBI): domain Eukaryota; phylum Oomycota; class Peronosporomycetes; order Pythiales; family Pythiaceae; genus Phytopythium; species Phytopythium chamaehyphon. Next base: position 29,447 of record JAASGX010000193.1, on the reverse strand, counting down.
AAAAACACCTTGAGTCTAAGCAAAAGCTGCTCTTGTACAAGATGCAGAAGGAGGAAGAAGCACTATTGCTGGGCTCTGTCTCCCCAAACCAACCTCCAACTCCGTCACCGGTACGCATACGTGGCTTCCTGGAGTTTTGTTTTGTTTTGTTTGTTTTGTTTGGTTATTGTAGCTCACTCCTTGATGACTTCTAGCCGAGGAAAGAGGAATTGATGGAGAGATCTCGCCAGGCAATAGAGCACGCAAAGGCTAAACGCGCTCAACTCGAAGCCATGGAGACCCGGCGACAAAGCCAGGCGGCATTGCCTCCACGACCAAAGTCTGCAAAGCGGTTTGTTGAGGAAAGTCTAAAAGCCAAGGAAACTGCTCCAGTGTACCAAGCGACGGAGAGCTTTAAGGCACGAGCGCTGAGCAAGCAAGAGCTTCGAAAGAAGTCGCGCGAGCGACAACGTCAAAGCGCTCATGATAAGTACATTCCAGGCAGCGACGCAATTCCTGATGTGAAGATCAAGAGCTTTGGGCACGTCCCAATCCAGCCACGTGCAATCCCCGCGTGGCGCAAGCAATTATAAAAGCACAAGAACCGGAATCGAAGCAACCAAAGTTTGTCCATAAATACCGTTATAAGGCTACACGAGAATCTTTCAAGACGCGGGGTTGTGCTGAGGACAGCCTTTACATTTGCACGCATCACCGCAAGTGCACTCGCGGCCGTTGGCCATGCCGCACCCAGGAACAGACCACCCAACAGCAAGGGCGGCGGCATGAGCCACAGTCATCATATACCGAGGACACATGTTTTGCGGACAAACTCTAGTGTCACAAGTGTGAGAGGGATCATCTTCGACGGAGTTGAGACGAGAACGAGGTGTTGAGTCGAAAATGCTGGTGGCTGGGGTTGGAGACCAATATAAGTTAGGCGGGGACGTTGGCGCGGAGTGAACACGGTCGTCGGAGACATCAAGCAATGTAAATCCACCCCGCATTGCAGCATCGATGAGCGTTAAAGGGTTGGAAAGTGTGGCAACAGCGAGGATCTCAGCGGACTCCACGAGAAGCATAATTTCTTCGACTCCTTCCACGCACGACAGCAATTCCTTGAGAGTTTGTGCTTTAACTGTTCCCCAGGGCTCCACTGCACGCAAACGAAAGCGGCGCGGCAAAGGGTTTGCCTCCACTGCAGACGCATCAAATCCAACCGACGAGACAGCAGCGCACAAATCTTCAACGAGCATTTCGCCGCGAACAACCACTTGCCGCGCCTCAAACACCAAACTCGCCCACGACACTTTCTCGACCCCGCGGATAGCAGCCATTACCGTCGCGCCACAATTACCAGGGCACATCATGCCTTCTACAGCGAGCACAATCTCTCTTTGTGGCCAAGGAACTTTTGACTCGTCGATGATGTTCAAGCGGCACAGTCCAGACGCGTTCAAAGGTAAAACCAGTTTCTCGAGGTCGAGCGAGCCATTGCCGCGCACGACAAGCTGGAATGGTCCTTGGCTCGTTGACTGGAGATGTGCGCTCTTGTCTCCAAGCGAACGCGAGACGACTACTTCATCTAGCGTATGTGTGCTTCGGACACCAGGAAGTGCTGATACCATGGCGACCACCGAGTTAGCGGGGAGTCCGATGCTCGCTGTTCCGTTGAGTGCGCCAACCTGCAGCACAAACCTCCTGATGCACGGGACATCTTGCGTCTGCTTGGGACTGGAAGAAGCCGCGTCCGACTCCTTCTGCTGGCCGAGCATGAACGACGTGCTTGACGTTGGTGACGAGTGGTTGCACGTGCAGTTTTCGACGCAGTTGCAACGGCCACCGAAGCTGCGCGAGCACCCGTTGTCCAGGCAGCTGGCGACTTCCGCGCCCTCGCAGGTCTCTCCCGTTGCTTCCGTCGAGGCCGGCCTGTCCCCCTCTCGGTTGTTGCTGGCCGTGTCGATCCGCAGCGGCTCCACCACCAGAGCAGCCTCATCCGCAGCCGGCAGCGGCTGCGCTTCCTTGGCGCAGGCCGCGCAGAGCCCTCTGGCCGCCGTGCCCACGCGCGCAAGGCGCCTGCAGTTGACGGCGGCGCAGATCCTGGCTCCTCCGTGGTCGGAGCAGAGCCCCGAGGCTCCTCTGGCCGGCTGCGTGCACTCTGGCCGCTTGCAGCGCCTGGCTCCTCCGTGGGCGCGGCACTTGCCTCCTCCCTGGTCGATCTTGGCGCACCCGGGCTCGCTGCAGCGCCTCCCGCCGCCGTGAGCCGTGCACAAGCCGCCGCCGACGTCTGCCTTGGGGCAGCCGGGCGACTGGCAGCGCTTCCCGCCGCCGTGGGCGCGGCACAAACCCTTCCCAGCGTCCACCTTGGCGCAGCCCGGAGCCTGGCAGCGCGCGCCGCCCCCGTGGCGCCGACAGAAGCCGCCGGTCTGGTAGCCCTTGGCGCATCCCGGGAACGAGCACTTTTTGCCGCCGCCGTGCGCCACGCAGAAGCCGCCGCCCGCGTCCACTTTGGCGCAGTCAGCGTGGGAGCAGGACTTGCGCGCGCGTCTGGCGCTGCTGGAGCTGGAGCTGGAGCCGCTGCGGGGCGTGCCGGCGGCCGACGCGGGCGTTGAGGGCGTCGGCGCCATGGTGGAGGCGACCAAGCGATGAAGTGACTGACCGGCTCCATTATCCTGTATTGACGATCGTACTTACGCGGATCGATTGAGTTGGGGACACATTCATTCAACAATTGCGCGGCCACCGGGACGACTTTCACGTCACCTGCTCTCTGTCAACTTGACAGTGTCAAGTGAGTATGGGCGGCGGCGGCGCATGTCGAATGCATTGCCGACTCTGCTAGCAGCTAGCACTTGGTGAGCTGCACGCGGCGATCAAGGCCAGCTCCACGGGTGTCGGAAGTTCCAAGCAGCGGACTGCCACCAAGAGCTAGATGGCAACGAACAGCCATTGCAAGACAACGTTTTGAGCCTGTGGCAAGCCCTGCGGCAGCCAACCATTCTCTAGGAGCCTCTCCGACGTCACTGCCACTGCGCGCGGCTCCGCTCCAGCGCTCGAGCTGCCGCCACAACAGGCACCGTTAGCAAGCAGGTCGACACAACTCCTTAATAGCCACACCACTCGCACCCTCGTCGAGGTTGAGGCGGAAGTTCCAGTTCTCGAGCTCGCGCACGCGCGCCTCCAGTTCCTTGTCGCCCAGCGCCGCCAGCTCTGCATTCCTCATACAATGCAGTAACGTCAGCATTTCATCATATTCATCCAAGAAAGCCCAAAAGGCCACACATCGAAAACGCACCGGCCCAGTCGTGATCGGCCGGCCCGCGAGCCCCGCGCGCGGTCGTCAGCGCGTCGTGCAGCTCCGCCAGCTCCCGCGCCAGCGCCTGCTGCTGCTGCTGCTGCTGCTGCTGCTGCTGCTTCCCAACAGCGTCACCTCCTTCCACCCACCAAGAACGCACACAGCACATCACCAACCTCGCTGCTCATGATGCAGAAAGTGAAAAGGTGACATTGTGGATAGCTGGAATTGGAGCGACCTTCGTGGGCCATTTCAAGGGGTACGAGGGGTTATACTACCTTCTAAACACCTTCCAGACACCTTCACCCACCCTTCGTGCAACAGTTACAAGTGCGTCACCCATAACCCACCACTTCGCCATGAAGATGCTGCTCGGAGGTCATGCGTCGGTGGCGCGGCGGCGGCTGCCGGGGCTTGGGCGTCGGTGGTTCCTGTCGTTCGTGGCGCCGTCCAAGTCGCTGGTCAAGTCGCACCGCGAGTCCAAGGTGGTGCCGTTCTCGTGCGCGCAGATGTTCGACGTGGTGGCGGACGTGGACCGTTACCACGAGTTCCTGCCCTTCTGCGTCGACTCGGCCGTGCTCAGGCGGCCCAACGACAACGTCATGGAGGCCGCGCTGCGCATCGGCTTCCGTGTCTTCACCGAGTCCTACACCTCGCGCGTGCTCATGGTGCGCCCCAGCAAGATCGTCATCCGCTCGATCGAGTCCCCGACCTTCAAGCGCATCGAGAGGTGAGCTCCTGCTTGTTGTGGTGGTATCTAAAGCTTCATCACAGCTGACCTGTGCCTTTGTCCACGCCTCACAGCGAGTGGCGCTTCAAACCGGTGGAGGGTGACGCTGACTCGTGCGAGATCGACTTCACCGTCACCTTCGAGGTCGCCAGCTTCCTGCACGCGAGTGCCATCCAGATCTTCTTCGACGACGTCGCACTCACGCAGCTCAACGCCTTCGTCTCTCGCGCGCGCAAGGTCTACGGCGCGCGGCCCACGGCCAGGCGAGCGGCCTCAGCTTCAGCTTCAGCATCAGCAGCAGCCAAGCCGGGCAAGGAAGACTCCAAACCACAAGACCAGCGGAAGGACAGTGTGGCCTCCAGGCAAAGCCCAGACCTGCCGGAGGGCATGAGCGAGCTGGCGTCGCACCGCATCAAGGGAGGCGCGTCCGCCGAGAGCCTGGACGAGTTCGCGCACATTTTCCGCCGGTTTGCCAGCGCAGAAGGCAAGCTGGACTACCGGGGCTTCTGCAGCGCGTGCGCCGAGCTGGGCGAGGCGTATGCCGACTTCAAGGACATTGCGGCGAGCTCGGTCATTTCAGGAGCAGTGTTCTCGTCGCTCGAAACGAGCGCGCGGCCGCACAAGGACTGGCTGTCCATGGACGACTTTGTCGTGGGCGTGTATATGATGACCAAGGGCACGTTCGAGCAGAAGGCGCACAACCTGTTCCAGCTGATTGACACGTCCGGCGACGGCAAGATCAGCCGCGAGGAGCTCACCCGCGCGCTACGGAGGCGCGTGGCAACCGTGCGCAAGATGTTTCCGTCACTGCTGCGTGACCAGGTGCAGATCCAGCTGCAGCTCGTCGAGGAGCAAGAAGGAGGTGCTGCGAGTCAGTTGGCACGGGAGCAGAGCGAAGACGCAGCGATCGCGCAGGGTGTGCAGGCGCTCGAGGCGCTCATGGCGGAGATCGAGGCCGAGATCCCGCTGGCTGTGAACCAGGTGTTCCTGGAGGCCGACTTGGACCAGGATGACCTCATCCACGAGCAGGAGTGGCTGTTGGCTTGGCAGGCACACCCAGAGTTCGTCGAGCTGCTGTCCATCGAGGGACTCAAGAAGGTCGCGCAGTGGGCCGCAGTCGTGCGTGGCGACGCCAACGTGCCCGAGCTTCTGCCTGACCAGCCAGACACGCGGTTGACGCACATCGATTGAGAATTCGTCTCGAAAAAAAAACAAAAGCATAATGCCAGCTTGCCTTCACGCCACTCGTAGATTCTGCTCGTACTCATGAGCGAGGGAAGCGTGATATCGGCGAGTTCACTTGATGAATGAAGAAGTCAGCAACACCTCGGAATGCAGCACTTTACTCCCATGGCGCAATTTGTATGGGAAGAAAATCAAACTTTTTTTTGCTTCGAGTGTTCTCGGTGCATGATGACCGACGACGGCGCGCCCCGCGTGCCGCTCGCCGTGGTCTTCGAGGGCCAAGAGTGCGTGGCAGCCGACGCTCTTCCCCCTTCCCCCGTCCTCCATTAAGTTGTCGTGCTAACCGCCCTCTCTGTCGCCCTGTGGACGCCAAGATACGCGGTCGAGACGGCCGTGGCGGGCGAGGAAGGCAAAGTGGACGTGTCGCTGGAGCTGGAGCTGCTGCAGTGCCAGCTCATGTCGCTGTTGGGCCTGGCGCCGGACGAGCAACTGCTGCTGGCGTCCGACGGCCGCGTGCTCTGCAGCCCGGGCGAGGACCTGCCGCCGGTGCTCAAATTGTCCAAGCAGAGGCGAGAGCGGCTGTTCCTGCTCCACAAGACGGCCGGAAGACCGGAGGCGACCGCCGACTGGCGAGAGATCTGCTCCAAGTGCACGTTTGGAGACGCACCCGTGGTGCAGCCAGCGTTCCGCAAGCCTGGGGATCCTCGCAAGGCGGCGACGCTGGTGTGCGGCCCTTGTGCTCGCACTTGTTCAACAGGTATCTTTCAGATTGTCCTGATGGTGGTTAGCAGCGTATGTCTGATATTGTGAGATGTCTGTAGCCTTTCAGCCTGTGCATCCACTCGAGTGGAGTGAGCTCCCGGCGGTGTCTTCCCGTTTCATTTCGGATATCGCGATCGTAGCTGGGGAAGTCGATGTGGCAGCACCTGTGGGATTCACCAAGCTGCCTGGAGACCTCAACTTTGCGGCTGACGGAGACTATGCCTACCTGTGTGTGAAGCGTGGCGGCCCTCGCGCTCTGACCCAGCTTCAAGTTCAGGTGCCAGGTTCAACGGCCAAGCCAGCACTGACAGCCCCGCATGCAGTTTCTGTCGACTACCAAACTGGTAGCGGTATGCTTGTCATCGGCTACGAGACGGAATCGCTTCTCGACATCACATCTAATGGAAGTACGCAGGCAATTACAGACATCGCGATTGTGTACGGCGATCAAGAACCAGTTCCTAACGGATTTATCAAGATCCCGACAAAAGTGAACAACGCTACGTCAGCAGTGCCCGTGTATCTGCATTATCGCTTGGCGCCAATCGGTGGGTTTGTGTGCAATTCTAGCAGTGACCACAGTGAGTTCGGTGAATGCCTCTTTGCGAGCCGCTTTTGTACTGGCAAGGAGAATTTCCAGTCCACTTTACGTGAACGAGCAACTTTGTCTGATGAGCGTACCAAGATTGACCTGGCGCAGTTGAATGCGCACTATGCCAAGCACCAGCCAGCAATGCTGAAACGCCTAAAAGATGGTCTTCAGCGGGCACAGTCCTACGAGACCAAGTCGATGCAGGAGGATGCCCTCAAGCACATTCCCGTCGCGCTGTTAGAGGAGCGCGCTCACGCCAACCCATCACCAATGGCAACGTTTAAGGACGAGGTGCTGATGCAACTTCTGCACTGGTTCAAACGTGAATTTTTCACATGGATGAATCAGCCGAGGTGCTCTGCTTGCAACCATGAAAAGACGCGGTCCGTGCGAACGGAAGGACCAATGACTGCTGAAGAAGTTGCGGGGCAAGCGGGTCGTGTCGAAGTTTACCAGTGTCCTAGTTGCAATAGCTTGACTCGGTTCCCGCGCTACAATGACCCTGTGAAGTTGCTTACCAGTCGCACAGGTCGATGTGGCGAGTGGGCAAACTGTTTCACGCTGTGCTGTCGAGCCATGGGATACGAGGCTCGCTATGTGCTGGATGTGACCGATCACGTATGGACGGAAGTGTACTCCGAGCACTTTAAACGCTGGCTGCATTGTGACTCGTGTGAAGACCAGCTTGACAGCCCCCTGACATACGAGGTTGGATGGGGGAAGAAGTTGTCGTATATCTTCTCGTTCTCATGTGATGAAGTGATTGACAGTGCGAAGCGGTACACGCAAAACTGGGATGGGATGCGGTCTCGCCGCCGAGATGTCAGCGAGGAGTGGCTGAAGACGGTTATCATTGGAATGAATCAGACCCTGCGGCAACGTCTCCCATCGGATCGAGTTGAACTTCTTCTAAATCGTGAAAAGGTTGAGCAAGAAGAGTTTCGTCGCGGTCGCACTGTTAAGAAGAGCGAGGTCCAAGGTCGTGTATCAGGGTCGTCCGAGTGGAAAAGTGGACGCCAAGAAGACGGGAAGGCTGGCACTGGGGTCTCTGGGGAGAAGGCAGCCGATCTTAACAACCAACAAGAAGGAGAAGGAAATGACGGGCTTTCAAAAGCAGATATACTGCAGGAGATTTTCCGCAACCTAGTCGTCGGGTGTGGAAACAAGTCTTGCAAAAATCCGTATTGTGCCAATTGTCCTTCAAGCAGCGCCAAGATCAAGCAGGTGGATCCCAACGAGCGAGCAGCGGGTGCTATTCAAGCTATTGCGGCACTGAATGATGGGTTCTCGTCGGCGGGACTCTCAATGCTGTTGTGCCCCAAGAGCTCTCCGGATATCCGCGCATTCGTGCACGAGTTCGCTCCGGAAGTCTATTACCCGCTTCAGGGTGGTAGCAACGATTCGGTGCTGGACATTTCTGGTCATGACCATCATATTGACGGGAGCGACCGCAAAGCAATCACGGGGGCGATGCGAAAGCCATTTCGACTTCCTCATTGTAGCTCTGATGGAGTGGCATTTGGCATGCAATTGCTCAACGGTCAGCAATTCACTTTCGGAAAGCCCTCAACCAGCGAAGTTGTGCTGTCTCTGCTGATCCGGATGGATGATGTAAATGCGTTCACGCCAAATGACGTGACAGAAGATAACTCTACCTGTCTTGAGATCACAGAGCGTTCAAACAGCAATACCCCAACTATGAGCTTTCAAGTGACGCAAGCCCACGGCAGCAAAAAACTAGCATGCCGGTTGCAGCACAAGTCTCTTGAGGCTCTGTCATCGGACTCAGCGTTTCTGGTCTTCGGTCAATACTACCACCTTGCACTTGTCATATCGGACAAGCGCCTCGCTGCATTTATTGACGGGGGCAAAAGCGTCGAGCTTGACATCAACAAACACATTCGTGATGATGGCAAGGCTGAAAGTTCGTACACAATCGCCTCAAGTAACCATGCTGTGACCATCAGTCACTTGGCTATAGTGCCGCTAAAATCGGTGAGTGACCCAGCAGCATTTGGGTTCAAAATGGCTGCCCAATTTGTTTCTGCCCCGCCACTCCGTGCCTATGGAGCAAACGGCAGTATGCCGGACAAACGCTGCTCAGAACAAGCAGCAAGCGTGAGATCAGGATACCGCGTATCACGCATTCAGAGTACGTATTATAATTGTTGCGGTTTTGATTGTGCCAAGATCTCACTCGATGCGTTTTTTTTCCTGTCTACAGTGTGGGGTAATGAATTCTTAGACGGGGTTCAGTTTATATACGCGCCGACGCCTGGTCTGGGCGATAAGCCTGTCGTTCGTGGTGCTTTGATCGGGAACTCGAATGCGAAGAAAGCTGCCGACTCACCAGCAACCATATTTGAATTTTGGGAAGATGAGTTCATTACGGAGGTGTCTGGCCGTAAAGGGGCTTGGATGGACTCCATCACGTTCAAAACCAGTTACGGTCGGGAAGTAAGGTGCGGCGGATATGGTGGAAACGGCTTCATAATCAAGATTTCTCCGGGCAGTGAAGTTCGTGCTATTGGCTTCAACACCGGAGACCACTTGACCAACCCGGTGGTTTTTGTCAGTGACGACTCATCTTTAACTCCACTTGGATCGAGTACGTTGTCGCTTTTCACCCCGAGCTAGCCTTATTATCATAGTTATTCCTTATCAACTCATTCTTCTCCCGGATATGCAGGTATCATGATGGAAGAACTGCGCACTATTCTATCGTCAAAGTCGGTATCATCATGCCAGAACGCAACTGCTGCAGGTGAGTGCTCTGTGCTTGCTGGAGTGGGTTTTGCACTATGTAATACTGACGACCACGTGCTTCTAGTTTTGCGGTACTTGGGAAATATTGCATCGCAACCGGAAGAGCCCAAGTTTCAGCGCATCCGTGCCAACAACAGATTTTTTGTGGCCAACATTACCATTCTGGGTGAGCCTGTCGCGTCCAACTTGATGCATTGGAGTGGGTTTGTAGTCGACCCCGCGACCGAAAGGACCGCAGACAAGTATTTCATCTTCAAGCCGCAAGGCGATAAGGTCGCCACTGCTGCTGGAGTCGCAGAGCAAGCACAGCGGCGTAGTGCGTGCCTGGAGTTGTTCCAGAGCGAGTAAAGTGGCGTTTCACTTAATTCCAAGCTCCTGGTGCATCTGGAGGGTGAAAATTGCGCGCCAGCGATCGGTGGGCAAGGCGCCTTCCAATTTTTCACAGGATGCGAGTCGTTCTCTCATTTGCCGTCTCTGCGGCCAGGAAGAGTATGGATTGATGCACCCGAAGAAGAAATGGAAGTAAATCGAGCAACGTGTTAATTTGCTGAGTTATGAAATGGCTTGTAGCATGGTCAGCGCAGAAACCGCTGGATCTGCACCGCTTGTAGCCGTGACCGTTTCGACTAAACGAACGGATACAAGTGTACCGTAGCGCTACAAAGTGCAGTTCGTCCGCCCTCTGACTTCCTGATGCACAAGATCTAGCACACCTTTCGCTAAACAAGGTTCGTTGCGCTGATGGTTTGTGTTGGGCGGAGCGATGCTACTTGCACCGTGTTTCAATGTGGTCTCCTCACAGCGAGACTTGTATTGGCATGGACAACTTCAACTAGCCATGCAGATCAGCTTGTTCAGGCCAGCCTTGCGCTAGTGCTCGGTGGACGACGGCATGGATCTTGAAGCTCCAATTACTGTGCATCTCGTCTCTTTCAGGCCACCAGCACGCCTGTTCCTCCCCTACTGTCCACTGCGCGGCGTAACCATCCCCGTTCTGCCTTTTCCTCTTGCACGTGCGCATTGGAATCGAAGTACTGGGCTGTTGTACCCCCATTTAGCTGCTCTCCAGCCAACGGGTTCGCTGCGTCCAGCTCCCAGGCCTGTTGGTCGCCCTCATGGCCTCGTCTCCACATGAAAGTTGCTCCAAATGCGTCACTACATTCGTCAAGATCTGTAGCTCCTATCGAGACCTCCTTCATCACTGCAACGACGGCTGCGCCACGGGCAAGATGCTTGTGATCTCACTTCCCAACCTGCTTCAACGTGAACACCAAGTTCAATCCTGAACACAATGAGCAACCAACGAACCGTGAGCATCGAGCCTCCCACAGTCTCGGAGGAGGACGTTACCCAGCTGCTGTCTGGTGCTGCACCACCTCCGTACGGGCCGACGGAAGTGGGTCTTCCGCCTCGCCGCCGCCGTCGTGCTCGTGAGCCATTGCCACTCACCGGAGCCGACCTTCAGCTCCCTCCGGACGAGCTGCAGCGTCTGCGCAACCGCTTGTCGGCTCAACGCGCTCGCGACCGAGTCAAGGAGCGCACTGCCGACCTAGAAGAGATGGTGCTGGAGTTGTGGCGCCGCGTGCAGTACCTCGAGGCCATGATCATTGCGCTGCGTCCCGACCTGACGGAGATGTACGACCACTATGCACCCGTGCAGCACGGGGAGAGCGAGCCGCTCAACCACGGCGCCGGCGAGCTCGATTGGGTGCTCTACGGCGGCAATACTGACCGCCCGTGAACGTCAAGAAGAGAAGTGACCCGCAGTTAGAGCGAGTGATAGCTCTGAGAAGATGGATAGTGGGTCAACGAGCTCGAGAGAGAGAACGAAAAAAGTGGTTTGAAGGCGAAGAAGAAAGAGCGTAGGTGTTGTGGGGCTGCATGTAGTGCTGTGAGCTGTGCTCGTAACGAGTCGAATGAAGCAAGTCGAGCGTGACCGTTGCCACTCGGGGATGTTGAACGCCATGGCGCAGCTCATCTCGATGCTGAGATGGCTGTTTCGCCTAACAAAGGTCAGGCAGGCATGCCGTTCATCCCCAAATGACATCAATCCGGAGCTCGTGGCGTTCTCATGGCATGACGCCGCCGCTCCGGATCTGTTTCCTCCACCAGCACTTTCGTATGCCTCGCACGCTTCCTCACCTGCCAGCACAACGTTGTGGGACGCCAGCGCTCAAGACCGGGGCAGCAATTCAAGCCATGGCTGCACTCGGTGCTGGTGGTGGTGCTTCAAGGTCCAACTGACCGACACTCGCCCCATGGGTACACTAGTTGGGTTGACCGCCTGGAGCACCAGAAGGACGCATCCGGGGGTCGTGCGGAGCTCCCATACTGAGCTTTCATGCGTTGCTCCGGGACTGAAGCGCCCAAGCACTGCGACACTATCAAGCCCGAGCGGCTCCGAGTCCCACGCTACATGGTAGCAATTGTGTAGCCATGCCTTGCGGGTTGACAAGGATGAATGATGGTCGTCCGACTTTGCCTATTCCATAATGCGGTGTGATCTCCCCTTCAACTTGTAGTGGAATACTATTGACAGCATAACTTCTTTTGCGATATCAGATGGTGTTGGTTCAGCTGGATGGGTGCACCGAACGGGTACACTTTCGTGCTCAGCTTGCTCTGGCGCCCACCCAGTGGCTCGAAGCCCGCGCCATTGCTGCAAAGGTCTCAGCGTGTCGAGCTTTGTACGGCGAAGAGCTGCGCTTTCCATCTGCAGACAGCCGCGAGCGGTCTGGCTACCCGTCTAGCTCTATTCAGCGAGTGTTGGTTGGCACTGTAGCCGCTTGGGCGCTGACCAAGCTGAGCTGCTAAGCTCCTTTGCCACTTTGCAATTTGCTCTCGGCCGCGTAGTGCCTCTCGCAGCCCTGATCGTGTCGCTAAAGACAAAAGCCAGCCAGCTATGAACCAGATGAACGTGAACCAAGCCTACATGGGCCCCGGAGCTCTGCACATTGACCCGCCGACGGTGACCCAAGCGGACGTGGCCGAGCTGCTGGGCGGCAAGGCCTCGTCACGATCTAACTCGCCCGTGAACCTCGTGACGGAGGTGGGTCGACCGCCAAGGCGTCGCCGCCCGCGGGAGACCATCCCGGTGTCTGAGGAGGACAAGCACCTCGACCCAGAGGAGCTGCAACGCAAGAAGAACCGCGTGGCGGCGCAGCGGTCGCGAGTGCGAGCTCAGCAGCGCACAAATGACCTCGAGGAGACTGTGCGCGAGCTCTGGAAGCGCGTGCAGTACCTCGAGGGCGTCATTCTGACGCTGCGTCCCGACGCGACTGGTCTATACAGCCAGTACGAGCCGTACGCGGTCTCGAATACGCTCCAGCCTCAGGGTCAGCAGCCCGAGCGAGCCGTCGACCTGACGGAGCTAGAGTGGATCCTGCGCCCGGAAGGCAGCGATGAGGACGTGGCGATGTAAGACAAGATGGTCTCAGCTCTTATTGAAGCTCCCAAGACGACAGGATACACGCAAGAAATACAATCGAAGCCTGGACAACACCACACAACACATCCAGCAAGTAGCAATGCATGAGAAGCGAGCAACACTTTTTATAAGCGAAATAAAGTGCATGTTCGATAACTCTTTTGTAGCTGTAGCAATGCAGGCATCCTGGTTGAGCACCATAGTCCAGATTCGCAGCAAGCCACCGCTTGAAGCCAAGCCTAATTGGCTCCAAAACATCCAGGCATGAGCAGGAAGCGCGGCAAATATCCAGCCAACAGCCGATTTTCTCGTCTGGCGTTGTACCTACATCCATGCAGTTGAGATCGCACGCCTTGGTGTAGGCCGTCATGCCAAGCTCTCTATTGTCCATTTCTCACTTCTCAAACCGCCATGGACGAACATGGCTTGCTGCTGACAAGCGTCGAGGTCGTTGCGCGCAGCAAGAGGTCGATCCTCTCCTGCCGAGATACGTGGCTGCGCATCGAAGAGTTTATCGATGGAACCGAGCGCTGGTCCAACATGAAGGCGACCTCATTTATTCCAGCACACACCGAAGCGTATGCGCTGGACAAGGCCATGCAAGTCGCGGCCGCACGCGGCTACCTCCACATGATCAGATGGCTGCATGGATATTTCCCAACTCGCAGTTTTCGACATGTCAAGGCGTCGGCTAACGTGATGGACTTTGCTGCCATGTATGGCCGCACAAACGTGGTCCATTTTCTTCACTTGCATCGCACCGAGGGCTGCACGGTCAAGGCTATGGACGCCGCTGCCACCAATGGCCACCTCGGAGTTGTTATGTATCTACACGCACATCGCACCGAAGGCTGTACGACCAATGCCATGGACGGTGCGGCCACGAATGGCCATCTTGGAGTTGTCAAGTACTTGCACACTTCTAGAACTGAGGGATGCACGGTCACGGCCATGGATGGTGCCGCCTCCAATGGACACTTCGCTGTCGTCAAATACCTCCGCAGGTCGAGAACCGAAGGTTGCTCTTCAGATGCATTCGACGGAGCAGCGGTATCCGAGAACCTGAAAATGCTGAGGTTTCTTCGCAAGCACTACCGCCGAGTTGGCGGAGTCACGGCCGAAGGGATTACCTCCACGATCAACACTCGAAAGTTGTTTTTGAAGTGGTGGCTGCGGTGGCATTACAAGGACGCCTTCGTGGTCTTCTACGACGACGGCGAGGTGCGCGTGTCCTTTGACCAGTAACATTGCGGTTGATTGAAGATCAAAATTGTTGCTAAGTGACTTGGTATTCATCGAGATGTATTTGCCCTCGTTTACGAATGCCCATTTGGCCTGGTTCCGATCTCAATTTCGATGGGAATCTCCTTGCCGATACAGTAGCTGTCATCTATGACAGTCATCACCACCATTGCCCGCTGCAACTCCATCGGCGGCACACCATACGATGCGACATTGACATCCTGAAGCGAGTCGGTTCTCTACACCGGGCCGGTCTGAAGATTGACTCGTCTCTGTGGCGATTGGTCGGCGCACGAGTGACGTCGAGTGCTGTCATGGGCACGCGCCATCAAGCGTCTCAACATTTTGATGAGCTTCGACTACCGGAAGCTGAAGTTCTTCGGCACGCAGTACTCCACGCAGCTTTGTCATTTTCGGATTCGCATCCCGCCCCTCAAGAAACGCCCAAGCAATTCTTTAGCAGCCAGCCATGGTCAACTTCTCGACTATCAACAACGGCGGGAGCGCTCGTGTGGCCCAGCCTGAAATGGCCGCTCCCAAGATGTGGGACCTGGACGCGTCCGAGCTCACGCACTTCCAACCGAATCCGATCCGCGAGATCGTTGACAACATTGCTAAGCGACCTCGCAACATGGACAAGAGTCTCATCTCCCTCTCCATCGGTGCGCCTTGGCGAATGTCGTGTCTTCCAGACTGGCGAGCTGTTGCTGACGAGTGTGGTTTGCAGGCGATCCAACCGTGTTTGGTAACCTCAAGACGCCCGAGGTGCTTGTTAACGCCGTTGTGCGCAGTGCACTGTCCACAAACCACAATGGATACCTGCCCACGGTGGGATCAGAGCCTGCGCGTGAAGCAATTGCACATGCTCATAGTCCAGAGGGGTTCCCTATCACCAAAGATGTGAGAGAGTCTACTGCACCAATTCGCTTGCATGTCCAACGACTTACTGAATGTGTTGTCTTGAATGTGTTCAGGACGTAATCCTCACTCATGGCGGTCTTGGTGCCATTTCAATGGCCATCTCGGGACTCGCGAGTCCTGGTGACAACATTCTCATCCCTCGACCCGGATTCTCGGCATACGAGGTTGCGTGTGACTCGCTTGGCATTGAGTTCCGGTTCTACGACCTCCTGGTAGGCAATGCTGTTTGCAATTCTTTGTTCTACTGCTGCTAACATCATACTTGGAATGATTTGCAGCCAGAGAAGAACTGGGAGGCTGATCTGAAGCACATGCAGTCTCTGATTGACAAGTGCACCAAGGCAATCCTCGTTAACAATCCGTCCAACCCGTGCGGGAGCGTCTACACGAAGGTTTGTTTCGCACTCCAGAGAAATCCAGAGCTCCAGTGCAAGTGCTCAAAAATCCTTGTTTGTCGAAACAGAACCACCTTGAGGCGATTCTGAGTGTAGCTGATGTCAACAAGGTCCCCATCATCACGGTAAGAGTCTGCGTTTGCAGAGTGCACGCTATCCATACCTTCTAAACCTGGCTGACGAATCATGCCTGCACTACAGGACGAAATCTACGGCGACATGGTCTTCGGAGATGCCAAGTTCTACTCGATGGCGTCGCTATCAGCAAGTGTTCCGGTCATCGAGCTTGGTGGTTTGGCCAAGCACTTCCTCGTTCCTGGCTGGCGAGTTGGTTGGCTCATCGTCCACGACCGCTCGTCCACACTTGATCGCGTGCGTCAAGGGTTTTTCCGCCTCTCGCAGCTCACGTTTTGCCCCAACTCGCTGGCTCAGAGCATTGTACCTGATCTGCTGACTCCAATCCCTGGAAGTATGGAGGAGCAGTCACTGATGGAGTTCAAGAAGAGCTACTATTCGACTCTTGAGCACAACGCGGAGTTCACTGTCCGAGCATTCAAGAATGTACCGGGACTCGAAGTGGTACAGCCACAGGGAGCAATGTACGCCATGGTAAGTCGCTGCGCCTGCATCGATTGGGATATTATGAAGCACCAACACACTCTGTGCTTACCTTAGCTCAAGCTTGACCCTAGCTCTCTCAGCGACATCAAGGACGACATTGACTTTGCGACCAAACTAGTAGAGGAGGAAAGCGTCGTCGTGCTGCCTGGACAGGTAGGATTGGGCAAGCAGGATTTGTATTTATGCTTTTCGCGCTCACCACAATGTTGATTGTACTGGCAGTGCTTTGGTATCTCCGACTACCTTCGGATCGTGCTGGCACCGCCACAGCCAGTGCTTGAGGAGGCTTTTGCTCGAATTAAGCTTTTTTGTCGTCGTCATTCCAACCCGTAAAGCCTGAATAATTCCAACTTCACTTGCCTTCATCATCATTGAGAACTTATAACTGAGAACGTGCAAATTGGTTATCGTGGCTGGCATAAACTCACGACTTGTTCTCAACCAAATCTGTTGGGTGTTTGGGTACGTTGAAAACGATCTAGCCAGACCAAACGAGACATTCGGATGGTCTCTAATCCACTCCTCTATGATCTCAAAGTAGAATCTGTTTGGGTAGCTGTGGTAGAGCCGCTTTAATTGTTGCATACGTACTGTGAAGTTTATTCGAGAGCACCACCCCACTTTCGACAACGTCATCAACAGCGCAGCTGCTGAGGATTGAATAGAGTTAGGTCGATTCCATATCGCCCACCACCGACACAACGCTTATTAGCAACATCCTTCGGCCTGAAATTTCACGTTTGCACCAACATGTCTTGGTGTGTAGAAACTACATCGCTACTTCAAACATGTTGTAGGATCACACGATCAATAAACTCAAATGCATGACATCTCCGGAGGCATTGCTGCGATGAATTCAGGCGCCAGATGTCTCGGTACGCTGAAGACCTCTCAACCAATCCTCCAGAACGTTATCCGGGTGCTGTCGAAGCCATTCTGCAACGATTTCTGTGTCGAACTCGATTGGGTAGTTGCGATGTAGCCACCCGAGAGTGACACTGCAGCTTACGATTAGTGCAGACTCGATAGCAAGGCGTACACCGTCCTCTGTGGAACCCCAGTTGTCGAGAATGCAGCGCAACGTATCAACGTCGCGACGCCTCGCAAGCATAGCGAGCGTCCTATCCGAACATTTTTCACTGCGGTTCGCGGCGAGCCATTTCGCGACTTCTAAATGTCGGGATGCTACAGCCTCATCGAGTGCATCAATTGAGCACCCTTCGCTTCGATTTTCGTGCAGGAACTGCACGACTTCGAAGTATCCTCGTGCCGCAGCCATATCCATTGCCGTCGTGGTACACCCCTCGTCTCGATTTTCGTGCAAGTATTTGACAATGTCAAGATGACCAAATGCGGCTGCATCGTCCATGGCGCCGGTGGTGCAACCTTCGGACCGATTCTCATGGAGGAACTTGATAATACCCAAGTAGCCGCCGCGTGCTGCGCTGTCCATGATGTAAGGGGTCCAGCTGAATTCTAGGTGGCATTCATGGATAACCTTCACGACTTCGACTCGACCAGCTCGGATAGATGGCGACATGGAATTGAACGATAGCATGCGCCGACCCTGGCGAAAGTTGGTACCCTGGCATAGCACGTTGCAGATGAGAGAAGGGTCACACCAATTGCGGGGGAACCTCTCCAGCATCCACTGGACCACATCAGGACGACCGACATCCACTGCAAGCTTCATGGTCGTCTGTGAGCAGCTGGAACTGTGAAGCTCGTATAGCCAGTCGAGCACGTGAAGATGACCATTCTTCACCGCTCCTTCCCACACCTGGCTCGAGACCTCGCACTCCCTGGCCGAAGGCTGCGTGTAGAGCCACTGGAGCACGTGCAAGAGCCCTCTCTTCGCCGCAGTCGCCAGGATCTCGTTCATGTCGAGCTCTGCTCTGGTCGGCTTCACCCGGACTTGACTGGCAGCGAAGGGATGCCGAGATTGCATCCATATTATACGGCGAGCCGTCAGAGGCTTTTGTGGTATGTACAGCCAGCGCTTCGGGCCGTCCACGAATTGCTCGATCGTCAGGCAGAGATCGGGACACGCGTACAGCGTCTGATGCTCGCGCGCCACCACCGCCACGCCCGTCAGCAGCATCTTGGTGTTCTTGGTGGAGAAGGAACTTTTGTGAATGAACCCAAAATCATCATAGAACCCGCAGGATACCTTCATGCAACTGCGTGCCTGTTGATCGTGTTCAAATGCGAGCAGCAGATGAAACTCACGCGTCAGATGGCTCGGGACACCGAAGGCCGCTCAACCAACCCTCTAAAGTTTGTGGGGCATGATCAAGCCACGATTCCACGATCTCAGCGTCGAACTCGCTCGGGTAATGCTGGTAGAGCCACCAGATTACGGCGGTGTTGTGAAGTCGAAGCGCTGCCTGGATGGCACGGGATATACCGTCTTGTAAGCTGCTCCAATTGTCCAGAACGCAGCGCAAAGTGTCATAATCCAGACGCCCCACAAGCACATCGAACATCCTAGAGGAGCCCTTTTCAGGGCGGTTCTGTGCGAGCCATTCGGCAACTCGCAAATGTCCGAAGCCAACGGCATCGTCGATAGCAGCAGGGGAACAACCTTCGCTTCGATTTTCGTGCAGGAACCGCACAATCTCGAGGTACCCTCTTGCCGCTGCGCCGTCCATAGTCGACACGGTGCACCCCTCGGTGCGTTTTTCGTGCAAATACTTGACGATGTCGAGATGGCCGTATCTCGCAGCAGCGTTCATCGCGATAACCGTGCAGCCTTCCGACCGCTCATGGAGGAACTTGACAATGTCCAAGTAGCCACCAGCAGCCGCGCTGTCCATGATGTAAGGGCTCCAGGCAAAGTTCGGGTGGTGCTCGTGGATGGTCTTGACGACTTCGGCTCGTGCTGCCTGGATCCTAGGAAACACCGAAGAGTGCGACATGGTTTCCCGCCGAAGCTCCAAATCCTGGCGCAGGATCCTACAGAGGTGGAACGAGTTGCACCAGCTCGTCGGGTATCGCTCCAGCATCCACCGCACCATGTCAGCCCGGCCGAGAGCCATTGCGGTGGTCACAATGTCGTGCGTGCATCCGCTGTCTCCAGGCAGCGAGTGCAGCCACTCGAGCACGTGCAGGTGGCCGAACTCGGCCGCCTTCCTCCACACCGTGGGCGACACGTAGCTTGTGCCTATATTACGCCTTGAAAACCATGCGTAGAGCCACTGGAGCACGTGCAGCAGCCCCCGCCTGGATGCCATCGCCAGCACTTCGTCCTTGTCGAGCTGGATCTCGCGCCGGTCGGAAGGCCGCCGGCCGACTTCTCCAGGGAATTTGGAGCGCGGAGACAAGCGCAGCCAGCGCTCGGGCCCGTCGACGAACCGCTCGACCATCAGACAGAGCTCCGGACACGCCGCCAGCGGCTGACGCTCGCGCGCGACCACCGCCACGCAGGTGAGCAGCATGTTGCCGTTGCTGTGGACTTTCCATATTGAACCCACTCATGGCGAAGAGACCAGCACTCACAACAATTGAAAGTGCGCATGGGATGAGTTGGATAGTGAGAATTCGTACGTGCCGTTCAAACTGGGCTTGAAAGCGAACTTAGACTTGGTGGTGTCGCACTTAGCGAGTTTGCCAAGAGAAACGACTGGCCTTTTCATCAAGAAAAACCCAGCTATCGCCCCAGCAAGCAGCGACGCCGCCGCCTTCGCCCCGCCCCCCACGATGGACCGACACGAGCGCGAGGACGACTGGATCGACGAGGTGCAGCACCGACAGGACTTTGTGCTGGACGAGGTGCGTTCTCCTGGGCCCGGCGGTCGCTCATTAGAGAGCGACAGGCGCTCGACGTTTGTCTTGCGCTTTGTATGCGGAGCTGAGCTGAGCTTCCTCGGGTCTAAGCAGAGCCTGAGCGGCATGGTGGACGCCGAGCCAGACGTCGTGTACCGCCGCGCCCACGTGGCGACCGAGTTCGTGACCTCCGCGCGCTTCGAGTCGCTGGTGCGTGGCGTGTATTGGGGGTTAATTGGCTCGTTGGACTCCAACTTAAAGGATTTTGCCTTTTTGGGGTGCTTAGAACGATTCCATGTTCGAGGCCGCACCTGGGAAGGTGGCGTTCGCGAGCGCGCCGGCGAGTCTGGACGACCTGGACGACGGCATGTCGGGTGTTTTTCAACCCGCTGCCCCCAAGGCACCGCCCTCGGTCGACTCGTCCTCGCTGTTTTCATTCTCGATGTCACCTTCCGAGTTCGTGGTCCCGAGTGGAGAAGTGCCCGACGCTCGAGACGTCGGGTTTCTCCTGGTCAACCCACGCTTCGAGTCCCGCAAATCCGCGCCGGTGATTTTTGAAACGCTGCAACGTGTTCTCAAAGAACGGGAAATTGACGTCAAGTGTTCCCCAGAATGGACCGTACGTGTAGTGTATACCTCCCGGCATTCTACGGCCACACAACCACCCCGGACGATCGATGTGTGCTCACTTCTTTCCTTTTGTTCAGATTCAAGCTTATGCTGTGGTTGCCGCCGAAGAGCTCTTCTTTAGCGTGGAGCTGCATCGTCTGCCAATGAAGAGCTCTATCCGTGTCGACTTCAACCTGTGCGCGGTGGGTATACTCGCCAACGCCTGGGTCAGTCCTAGAAGAGATCCTGAGTGTGGAAATGACGCAGGGCAACGAGCGTCATTTTCTCGCGACGACGGATGCAATCCGCAAGGACTGCCGTGAGCTCGACGAGGTCATGCAAGCACTCCCCGACTACAGGTTTGACCCGCCCACTTTGGCTTAAAAGCCCATTACCATCTCACACGCGGTCTCCTCTGCGCGTGAGAAATGATCAGTTGGCTCACCTCGTGGAACTGCGTGCACCGCGTCATTTGCGTGACTCCATCGGGTCTTACGCGACGCGCTCCACTTTCTGTGTTGTGTTGTGTGCAGTTTCGACATGTTTGACGACTGGTCGAGCCCGGGCGACTTGTTTGCACGCCCGAGTGCGGTGCCTCCCAACTACGAGATGCTGGCAGAAACTCTCGCCGACATCAACTCGGACAATCTGCCCTTTACGCGGTACGAGGCCGCAAAGCTCTTGAAGGAGCTCTGCGAGCACAAGTCGAACCGCCAAGCGTTCTCAGACACGCTCCGCAGCGAGTTTGTCCAGAGTTTGGAGTTGCTGCTCAAGGACCACGACGAAGACATCGTGCGGTTCGGTATTTACACGATCCTCAACTTTCGTGAGGATCTCACGGTCTTGAAAGGGTGCGTCCCAATGGTTTTTGTTTCATTATTTTGCGGCAACCTAATATTTCGCGCCATGCTGCAGTTTGGAGCTCCCAAGTCTGCCTGACACGCTTCAGCAGATCTCGTCGCTCTCGCGGAAGCCATCGACGCGCAAGCTCGCCGGCGACCTCTACAACACCCTTCAGGCCGTATGTTAGGTCATAGTTGGCGCTGCCACCTGCGTGCTGGGCGTGGCGGTGGCGGCAGAGGCGCGGGGAGAAACCGACAGCGTGGGTCCGCGGGGCGAGCGAGGTTTGTTGACGGCGTGGGTCACGTCCGGAAGGAAGGTCGCGGCTGCAGTCTTTGCTGGAGCGTTTTTTCCGCCGTGGTGAAAGAAGGCATAATGTAACAACATTCTAACGCGGCGCATGGACGTCGCTCTCGAGACTGTGGTGTTTGGGTGTCAAGTGCGTGCATCGGTGGTTGGTTGCGTCTACACTGAGTGGAATGAAAGGCATGAAGGCGAGTTCGGTGCGGTCGGTTTGCATCCAACTAGCAGTTGAAACTCCTTCAGCTTTGCACCTGCAACCGCCACGCTTCTGACGAGTCGTCGTCACATGTCCAGCAGCCGCACGTCGGAACCTCACGTGAAGCGTCGCGAGAAACAGTTTAAAACACCTATCGTCCTCACTCAATACAAAACCCAAGTCAACCGAGCAACCCACGTCCCTGTTTAAAACTTCACGGCAAAATCTTTCTTTTTGAAGTTGTTGCTGGCAGGAAGGCGAGCACTGGTTGCCGTCGTCATTCGGCATCTCCCCGGCCAGGGCTCACTCCTCCTCTCGCCTGTCTCCCTCCGCTCCATTAACTCCGCAGTCATGCTGTCGCCCGCGGTGCTGGCCAGGTCGGCGGTGGTGGCGCGCCACTCGGCGCTGGCGGCGCGCTCGGCGCTGGCGGCGCGCTCGGCGCTGCCGGCCGTGCAGACGCTGCAGACACGCGGGATCTTCTACGGGCAGCTGTACAAGCTGGCGAAGCGCATGATGCCGCGCATGTCCAACACGGAGAGGGCGGCGCTGGAGAGCGGCACCGTGGGCTTCGACCGCGACATCTTCTCGGGCAAGCCCAAGCTGGCGGCGCTCGACAAGTACTCGGCCGAGCTGACGCCCGCCGACCAGAAGTTCATCGACAACGAGGTGCAGCAGCTCTGCGAGATGCTTGACGACCACCAGATCACCGTGGACCAGGACCTGCCCGCCGACGTCTGGAAGTTCATCAAGGACAAGGGTTTCCTCGGCATGATCATCCCCAAGGAGTACGGCGGCCTCCAGCTCTCGGCCCACGGACACTCGATGGTCGTCACCAAGATCGCCACGCGCAGCGCCTCGGCCGCCGTCACCGTCTGCGTGCCCAACTCGCTCGGACCCGCCGAGCTGCTGCTCCGCTACGGCACGGAGGACCAGAAGAAGTACTTCCTGCCGGCGCTCGCGTCGGGCGCGCACCTGCCGTGCTTCGGCCTCACGGGCCCGTCCTCGGGATCGGACGCCGCCGCCATGCGTGACACTGGCGTCGTGTGCGAGCAGGACGGCGTGCTCGGCATCCGCGCCAAGTTCAACAAGCGTTACATCACGCTCGCACCGGTCGCCACGTGCGTGGGCCTCGCCATCGACGTCAAGGATCCGCAGGGCCTGCTCAAGGGTGTCGGCAACCCCGGCATCACGGTCGCGCTGCTCGAGCGCAACCACCCGGGGCTCAACATGGGACGTCGCCACGACACGCTCCGCATCCCGTTCATGAACGGCCCCGTCACGGGCGAGGACGTCTTCATCCCCATGGACAAGATCATCGGTGGCCAGACGCGCGTCGGCTACGGCTGGAACATGCTCATGGACTGCCTGGCTGAGGGCCGCTCCATCAGTCTGCCTGGCTGCGGTGTCGCTGGTGCCAAGGTCTCGGTCAACGCCGTCGGCGCCTACGCTCGCATCCGCAAGCAGTTCAAGGTGCCGATTGCGAACCTCGAGGGCATCCAGGAGCAGCTCGCTGTCATGGGTGGCAACGCCTTTATCATGCAGAGCGGCCAGCACATGGTGAATGCCATGATCAACCAGCACGAGCAGCCTGCGGTTATCAGTGGCGTGTGCAAGCAGCAGATCACGCATCGCGGCCGTGACACGGTGATTCGCGGCATGGATGTTCTCGGTGGCGCTGGTATCTGCAAGGGCCCCAACAACTTCCTCGCCAACATGTATGTGACGATGCCCGTGGCAATCACGGTTGAGGGTGCGAACATCCTCACGCGCTCGCTGATCATCTTCGGCCAGGGCCTCACGCGTGCTCACCCGCATCTGTACGACCTGATCAAGACAATTCAGCATGGTGACGACATTGAGGGCTTCAAGCGCGAGGTCGGCAAGCTCATGAAGCACGGCGTGGACAACACGTTCGGCTCGCTGACGACGGCGGTCACGCGCTCTCGCATCAAGAAGAAGGGCAGCCTGCTTGAGCACTACGAATCGCAGATGGAAAAGCTCGCTCGCAACTTTGCAGCAAGCGCGGACATTGCGCTCGTGCTTGGTGGCAAGCTCAAGTTCGCCGAGATGGTGTCTGGTCGCTTCGCTGACGTGTTCTCGAGCCTGTACCTCGGCTACTCGGCGCTTTGGTTCTACAAGGCGAACCGCCACGTCGAGGGCATTGACCACATCTTTGACTACGCCATGACGCAGCTGTGCTACGAGGCTCAGCAGGGTCTCGTTGGCATCTCGAAGAACTTCCCAGTGCCGGGTGTCGGTCTCGCGATGCGCACGGTGTCGTTCCCGTTCGGCCTGCCGTACGACATTCCGACGGACGCGCAGACCCGCAAGGTGGCCACCCTGATCTCGACCGACTCGGGCGTGCGCTCGCTGCTGTCGGAGAACATGTTCATCTCCAGCAACAAGGACGACCGCGTCGCACTTCTCAACGCGACACTGCCGAAGGCCGTCAAGGCGGACGAGATCCTGTCGAACGTGCGCAAGCAGAAGCGCTCGCCGACGATCCAGGAGCAGCAGGCAATCGACGAGGTCGAGGCTGCTCGCGAGGAGATCATCCAGGTTGACAGCTTCGAGGGCATCGGCGCGGAGACCTTCAAGCCCACTGACTACGTGCGCCCTGGTCTCATCGGCAACATTCTCGGCTCCACCAAGTAGACGCGATAGGAAGAGTGCGGGCACGGCCAACCGAGCGACAAGGCTGACCCTAAATGCCCGAGCGTCAGGCAGCTGGCAAGGATAACTTCCGCTGACGGCATATCGGCGAAAATCATTTTATAAAGCAAGAAACTTTGATACTGTAGTCTCCTCGCCGATGCCGATGATGCTGCGAATTTGCTTGAGCCGCCAATGTAACAGAAACCACATAGCTCAAGACGCTGACAACACTTCGGTCTTCCATTTGTCGTGGTGCTTATGGATAGATTCCTGCGCCTTACTCGTCCTTGACGAACTTCTGCTCAAAGCCACAAGAAAGCAGTCACATGTAAGTCATCCCCTCCCCATCCCCACACCAGAAGCGCCACGCACCTCGGTGTGCAGCTGTGCGCAGCGCGCGAAGGCGTCGGCCACCTCCTTGCACGCGAGCACGTTGCCCTGCTGGTCTCTATAGCACTGCAGGCACGCGTCGCGCTCGGGCGAACACTGCACGTCGTTGATGGGCGCGCGGTACTTCTTCTGGTTGATCTCGGCGATCAGCGCCGCCACGCGCGCGTTCTCGCGCGCCTCCTGCTCCTTGGCTGCGCGCGCGAGCTTGACCGGGTCGGCCTCGCCGCCCGGCTGCTTGGCCTCCATCTCCTTGCGGAAGTCCTCCTTCCCCTGCTCAGCAAAACCATCAACAACATTAGCATTAACAACCAAAATCCCCCTCCACAGTAATGCTAAGCGCGCCTTGGTGTAGGCCAGCTGCAGCTGCTTCTTGATCGCCGCCTGCTGCCTGCGAATTCCCGTCAGACCACCGCGAAAACCCGCCAATTCCATCTAGAAACAGCGGAAAATGGACTCACTGGGCGTCCAGAGGCGCGCCGGCGGCGGGCGCGTCCGGGTTCTGGATCTGCTGCACGAGCGCCGGCGTCAGGCGGATGGAGGCGCGCGCCTCGCCCTCGTGGCCCTCGGCGCCCGCGTGCAGCTCCGTCTCGACGTCCGACGACGCCACGCGCGACTGCTGGCCCCCCATGCTCGTGGATCAATTATGCTTCACGTCGGGCCTCACAATTTTTTTCAGCCTCTTGGTGTGGACCACACCTATAATATCTGTGACGTGTGGGAGGTTGACGTTCGTTCACGGCGGGTTTGGCGATCCGCTGGGCCATCGATGGCTGCACCCCATCGCTGGCGAGCTCCATGAAGGGAGCCGGGCGTATGGGCTTTGAGAGCGCGTTCAGCTGCACGGACACTGCATGTTGCAGTAGGAAGGATGCACGGCCTATAGGGTGTCGGAGTTTTGTGTTCTTCTCACGAGGACGTGTCTACCGCACCGACACCACCGGCAGGCTGTTCTTCAATGCGCGGGAGTCATCACTCCAGAATCCTCCACCTCGAGATCACCCCCATCGCATGGTCTACAGCTCCGACGCCGACCTCCAGTCTGTCGAGACCGAACGAGTGGCGCTCACGCCACAGCTGAAGCCTATCCTGCCCAAGATAGTGGCTCCGACACTGCCTCCGTCCGTGTCAGCCCCGCTTCTGTTCCTCAAGACCATCGACCATGTCGAGATTAATGAAGTCGTCAAGCGCGGCGGCGACGTCACGTACTACACCCTCGACGTCTTCTTGGTGCACCACTCTACTCGCATTCCGACTAGCCAAAGCAGGAACACGCTCGTGAGCCACGACAAGCCAGACTACCACATTGAACGCCGCTACAGCGACTTCGCCAAGCTACGCCACCAGGTCTGGAGCTGCGCGCAGCGCAAGCACGACGAGAGCGCCGTGTGTGGCTACTGTGACACATACATGCACTTCATCGTGCACTCGATGTCCCAGCCTCGCACGCTAGTCAAGCTCACTACGGGCGTGAAGAGAAGGAAGCAGATACTCGCTGCGTTCTGCAACGAGTTCATCGGCATGGCGATCGCCGGCTCGCGTCTTGGCCACCTCCCATGCCACAGTGACCGAGCCATCCCGCGCATTCTCGAGCGCTTCTTCCATCAGTGAGGCCCACACGCCATCGCTTGGCTGGCAAGCTGATCTCTCTGAAAGCACAGCCAGCCCCCAAGTTTATTAGTCAAGTATCAAGGTCAAGGTCTATTAGTTGCTTCCAGCAGCGCGCTGGAAGCGGTCGAATTAGTTTTAATTCACGCCCGCGTCTTGCGAGCACTTATGAACAGAGTAGCTTTCGATTTTCATGTACTTGTCCTAAATGGCGCCTTGAGCCATCATGAGATCTGCACAGGCACTTCGATCCGGTGCCACGAGACCGTGAATGCTCACATACCTCTTGCTGAGCTGAGGCGCTGTGGTGATGCATGTCAATGGATCCATCCGGCGGAGCAGCTGATGCAATACTGCACCATCTGCAGCAGATCAACGCGGCTTTGAAGCAAGATGGCTACACGCCAACTTCAACTTTGGTGACGCATCGGAGGATCGTTAGACCATGAAGCTGTGCAATTGTAGGATTCGGAGTCCGATCGCAGGGAGAATCACTGTTCAGACTGCACGAGGTTTTCCCTCTCATTTGTGCCAGAGAGCAGCGATAGCAAGGTTGCAGCCTATAGAGTCGAGGATGGCATCGCATTCCACGCGAGGTTGGAGAAGGTGGCGATTTTTCTGCCTCTCCTAGTCTACAATGCTATCCGTGACCGACCAACCTCATTGACGGCAGCATTAGGAGGCCTATCGCTCCACGGCCTGGAGCATGGGTCCACGAAATTAATGGCCTGGAGTCCAGGCAATTGATTTCGTGGACCCCTTGACTTCAAGTGCAAACGTGGGACGCCCGGCAGAGCTCGCATTCGCCGATTCGGCAGTCGGCCTGCCTCCAACGACCAATGACGAGGCTCCAACGCAACAAACGACGTTTAACGCCTTGAGCGTACCGCGGGATGGGCTCGTCGCGGTCTCGTCGAGTCGATCGTCGAGTGAATGGACAGGCCGGCTCGGCTCCCATTGTCTCGGGCTCCCGCACATCAATGGTACAATCCCAGCTCCTTCGCCGCGGCATTGCAGGGCTCGGGCATGGCTTCGCCATTGGCGTTTGCCGTGAGGTGCCGCCGCGTGTATCGCCGCTGTCCTCGATGTCAAGGAGTGGGCCGGCATGGCGATTACAGCGCCGAGCGTTCATCAAGCGCTTTGTATGCCAAGGTATCTGCATAGGGGCGGATCCAGCGAGCGGCTGGCGGCCAAAGACAGCCACTCTTCGCCTCCACAAATCTATATCCCGACGAATCGCCGACGCACGCCATTCGCTTCGATATACTAATTGTATTTTAAAGCCTCTATAAAATGATATCCCGCGTAAACGCAGGTGGATACCCGTTCTTGACCGCCTCGTTGGGCCCACCCTCCCGAGCACGTCGCCCCTCCTGCTGCGTGTCAATTGCCCGGGCATGGGTCTCGGCCGCTCATTTCCCAAGCCGCCCAGTCGAGCCTCGAGCCTTCAGCCCTCCACTCGCGTCGTCACCTTCGCTAATGGCCGACAACAAGCAGAAGACGGCGCTCGTGGCCGCGGCCGCCGTGGGTGGCGTGACGCTCGGCTCGTACCTGGTGCGCGCGGCCATGCAGCCCATCCTGCAGGCGCGCGCGGCGACGTTCATCAAGAAGATGCTGAGCGAGGCCGACATCCTCGTGGGGCGCGACATCGTCGTGCACGACGAGGCTATCTTCCTCGACTGGGTGAACCGCGGCATGCTCGCCATCGGCGAGTCGTACATGGCCAAGAAGTGGGACGCCATCACGCCGCTGGACGAGGTGCTCACGCGGCTGCTGTCGCTGCCCGCCGAGTCGCGCCGCCGGCTCTTCAAGGCCTGGAACGCCAAGCTCATCGGCCTCGGCGCCCACATCTTCAACTACCAGTCGCCCTCGCGCGCGGGCATCGTCGGAGCCCACCACTACGACCTCGGCAACGACTTTTTCAACCTCTGGCTAGACCCCAACATGCAGTACTCGTGCGCCTACTTCAAGGGCGTCGAGGACGTCCACGACCTCGACGCCGCGCAGGTCAACAAGCTCCACCTCATCGCCAAGAAGCTCAAGCTCGAGCCGGGCATGCGCGTGCTCGAGATCGGATGCGGATGGGGCGGACTCGCCTGCTTCCTCGCCAAGCACTACGGCGTGCACGTCACGGGCATCACCATTTCCAACGAGCAGCTCAAGGGCGCGCGCGAGTGGGCCGCGCGCCAGGGCGTCTCGGACCTCACCAGCTTCGAGTACTGCGATTACCGTAAGATGTACGGCCAGTTCGACCGCGTCGTGTCCATTGCCATGCTCGAGGCCGTCGGCTACAAGAACATGCCCGAGTACTACGACGTCATCCGCCGCTGCCTCAAGGACGGCGGCCTCGCGGTCGTGCACAGCATTGCCGCGAACCGCTCGCTCAAGATCCCGATCCAGCTCTGGATCCTCAAGTACATCTTCCCCAACGGCTTCATCCCATCCACGACGCAGATGCTGCAGTTCACGGAGCGCAAGCTCGTCGTCGAGGACGTGCACAACCTCGGCCCGGACTACGACAAGACGCTCATGTGCTGGTTCGAGCGCTTCCGCAAGCACCTCAAGGCGGGCAACATCGACCGCCCCGAGGTCTTCGTGCGCATGTGGGAGTACTACCTCCAGTACTGCGCCGCCGGCTTCCGCGCGCGCACCATCCAGCTCGTGCAGATCGTGTACTCCAAGAAGCGTGCCGAGCGCTACGACGCCCCCAGATAGATCAGTTTTGGTCCAGTCGCGGATGCTGCAAAGCCTTGCTGCTGCTGCCGCGATCGCCCCTGGGTCTTCAAAACCCGAGGCTTTCCCAGCAGCCAAGCTACCAGCAAAAGCTCGCGACGACAGCAGTAGATATTCAGGCGAAAGAGCTGCCGCGGGTTCTGTAGACGCAGCAGCTCTAGGTCGCGCTTTCGTAATGTATGAAGCTCGCCTGGCAAAGATACGTTTTCAACTGACGTGGCAAGTGTCGACTAAACGTTTGACATGGATACACTATCAGTATGTACCGGTAATTGCGCTCTTTCTAGCAATTCAAATTTGAATTGCTGAGACCGTTTGACAACTTGAACAAACAAGCTCAAGAGACTGCATCAACACTTTGCCATTCCGAATCCAAATCGGAGACCGCTACGCCACCGCCATGAGCTCGATCCGCGCGCCGTCCGCCCCCAGCATC
>JAASGX010000192.1:0-35820 GCA_023334415.1 Phytopythium chamaehyphon | reverse complement strand
TTTTTTCTTGCTGTTGGTTGCTGTGTTCGCTGCCATGATCACCAAATTGTCGCGCTCGATCTCGATATTTGACTCCTCGAAGTAGCACAACATCTCGTACAGCATGGGCATCAAGAGATGTGGGCTCCAATTGACCCCACCTTCTGGAGTGCGCGGGATTTTGGGATATAGCTCTGCAACTGCAGGATCTCCCAGCCGTCCGAATGTCAGAGTAAACCCTTCCATCGACACTGCAAATATCCTATCCATTGCTTCTTGTGCGTTGACCCGCGAGAGGCCGTACTTGGCGATCATATACTCTCGAAGTCGCCTCCCAAAGTTGAGGCATACAGTGTTCTTGGCATTCGTGGCCATCTGAAGGGCTGCAGGTTGAAACCATCCTTGGTTGAGGTGTTTTGTGTCGGCTCGAGCTCGATTGCTGCGCAGCTCGTTAAATGCATCACCGACTTTCACCAAGGCTGGAGTCTTGGGATTCTTGAGATGAGTGTTGGCAGTAACTTTGGCGAGGCATTGCTGATAGAAGTCTTGATTAATCGGGCACAATGTTGCTCCTTCAGCATGATCCTGGAGCTCCTGGATGACATAGTAGTTTGCGAGCATGTAGGCTTCTGCAACAGCGTGGTTCATCGATAGAATGGACTCATCGAACTCGAGATGCTGCGCTTCCTCTTTGCAGAATGTGTGGAGCGTCATCTTCCTCGAGTAGATGTCAAGTGTCTTGCGCTCTGCTAGACGGCGAGCGTAGTCGGCACGCTTGACACGCTTCTGAGATGGTGCCTCGTCTTGAACATCTGGAGGAGCAGCTCTGTTGACACTCTGCGGTGACGTGTCCTACGGGGGTCGCTTGGTCCCCCGCATGGAGCCTCGGCACGTGTCGGTCTGCTTCTTTGCCGGGGTTACTGCGTGCTATGTGGTGCTTGGTGGGTCTTGAAATGAGCTCGCCCACGCACCACCCAATTTTCTTGTGCAGTCTCAAGTTGGACTCCCGGAGAGTGCTGTCGCATCTCGGCGCGGTCCTCATCGGTTCAAGACTGCGCGGTTTGTCGTGCGCCGTATTCTCATGCGATTTTGCCACCGCCAACTGCAGGTGTCGTTGGGTGGGTGGTGCGACGACCACTACCAATGAACGTCCGATGGGATCGAGAGGTCCAACGCGTCGGCGTCGATGTGGTAGCGTCAAGATAACAATACCAGCGTTTCACAGTCAAGCATCCAGCACAGCGACATTGGGGACACATTGGAGTGAACGATTCACGCTCGAAGCTTTTTTGCCACGTCAATTGTGTACCACTTCGAGGCACTGGCCACACCTCTTCAGCCTACTTTCTTTGGATAGAAGAGCATAAACCCGGAGCCCTGATTCCGTCCAATCATGTCGCTCCTTTTGTCAACCCCCCTCGTTTGATTGGCCAGAATCCCGCCAATGGGTGCGGTTTCTTCCTTTTTCACCTTTGGGTTCGCCTGGAAGCCGTCGTTCTTTCCCGCCGTCATTGCCGCAGTCGAGTTCAACCGGCCGAAGCCCGGCCTTCCCAGCTCCTGACCGGCAGCTAAGCGCCCTAGAGGAGGCGCCAGGCAGCGCCAGGATGCAGCGCGGGAGCGAGGCGCGCGGGGGCGCGTGGCAGCGCGTGCAGGACGCGCAGGGGCGCTTCTTCTACGTGAACCACGCGACGCGCGAGACCTCGTGGCACCTGCCGACGCGCGCGCCGCTGCCGCCCGGCTGGCAGGAGCTTATCGACAAGGACGGCCGCATGTACTACGTGGACCACAACACGCGCACCACTACGTGGATGGACCCGCGCGCGGCCGGCGCGGTCAGGGCCTCGCTGCCGGCCAAGCCGCCGACGCCGACGCCCGGCGGCCTTTCCGGCATTTCTGGCATTTCTGGCGGCGAGCGGCGGCCTGCGGGAGGCTCCGACCGGCGCAGCGGCGGCGGGAGCGCGGGCAGCGCCAACAGCCCGCGCGGGTCGGCGGCGTCGGCTGGAGTGGTGCGGATCGGCGGCGGGAACGGAGGAGCGCAGAGGTCGCAGGTGAACAGGTACAGCATGCTCGAGAAGGTGGCGGTGGACCCGAGGGCGAGGAAGCCGGTCGAGGCGCAGGACATGACGATCGACCCGAGGGACATGACGATCGACCCGCGGGAAATGACCATCGATCCGCGGGAGATGACGATCGATCCGCGGGAAATGACGATCGACCCCAGGGAGATGACGGTGCAGATGGACACCAAGGCGCTGATCCAGAAGTTCCGCAAGCAGCAAGGCGGAGCGCCGGAGGAGCCCCCGCCGGCCAAGGACCCGTACGCGACCAACACGGCGCTGCCCGTGGGCGCCGACGAGTGGTTCAAGGACGACGCCGAGGACACGACGAACGGCAGTGGCCAGCCGGTCGACCCGCGGTCCGCCGACATGAACCGCGCCGGCTCGCTGTTCAAGAAGCCGAGCGACTTTGGACGCCTCGAGTCCAAGGCCCCAGGTGCGCTCGAGAACACGGGCGACGTCCAGATGGTGCTGCGCCGACACTTTGCCCCGGTTGTGGCCAAGGACGACTCCCCCTTCTGCCGCCAGTGCCGCAACAAGTTTGGCACGTTCCGTCGCCGGGTGCGTACGCATGGCTTCACGTCTTCTAGGTTTTCTATCCGACTAACTTTGCTGTTTGTGTAGCATCACTGCCGTCTCTGTGGCGACATTTACTGCTACGAGTGCACTGGCAACAAGGTGGAATTGCCCATTGACGCGCCAGGCTACGACGGCAAGCAGCCAGTGTGCGCACGTTGCTTCCGGAATGTCCGCGTTGGCGACTTTTACTCCATCGTCGGCCTGCGCCGACTTCTGGACGAGCCAACCGGTATTATCGACACGGTACGGCATCATCCAACTTCACCTTCATATAGTCATGACACTAAACACCATCAATCTTGCAGAAAGTGGAGCAGCTCGGGCAGCTCGCGATGGCACTCCGAACTGGGCGTGAGGAAACCGCGTCGGGAATGGGGTTGCACCGCATTTCACAGCTGAACGACATCGAGGCAGCGGGCGGCGTCGCATCGTTTTGCAGTCTGCTCAACTCAGACATTGAAGCAGTTCAGGTCATGGCGCTCGAGGTGGTTGCGAATCTGATTGCGCTTCAAAATGGCGCAGGGAATGAGCTTTCAGCGGGTGAATCGGTCGCGCAGTCGGGAGCTTGCATGCAGCTCGTCAAGCTCATGGGCAGCCGTGCGCTTAATTTGCAGCAAGGCAAGTCCATGCGCCCTGAGGTCGAGCGAAAGGCACTGCGCGTCGTCTTTCACATTTGCAAATCTCCTGCGTGTCAAAACGCGCTGCGGCGGGCAGGGGGTTCTGTTCGCCTACTGGAGCTACTTTCTACCGACTCGCCTGCGGCGTTAGAAACGCGAGTCGAAGCTGCACGGTGTTTGAAGCGGTTTGTGTATCAAAACCCGGAAAATATTGCTGACCTGACGGCGAACAATGGCGTGAAGCTGTTGTGTGAGCTGTTAGGCGATTTTATCGAGCTCGAGGGGACCAACAGCATGGTGCTTCGCTCGATTTCTCCAGGGTACCAGAACGAGAGGGTCCCGCGAGATGAATCCAAAGACGTCGCGATCGAAGCCATTCTACGCACGATCTGCGAGTGCATCAACATGTTTGACGGTGGATTTGGTACTACCATTCGCGCTATCGAGCAGATTCCCGCTCCCACCATCCGATCGTTTGTTTCGGTGCTGCAAAATAGTGACAGAATGAACCGGATGCTTGCATCGCAGGTCCTTACGAAGGCTTCCCGCGAGCCGTCGCTTGTGTTTATCATGGCGAACGAAAAATTGTTCATCCAGGAGCTCATGTGGATGCTTGACAGCGACGAAGACTACACGATCGCGTCAGAGATTCTGCATGGGCTGTGCTCGACGTCGCTCAAACAGACGGAAGTAAAGACGGAAGGGGGAGCAGTAGAAGGAGATGCACATGCAAATGTCCTGCGCATCATTTTCGACCTGGAAGTGTTCGACGTCGTGCTCAACAAATTGAATGCTTGCGTGATTGGCGAAGATCAATTTATCGGCGAGATCCGATTCCAAGAGAACCTCCTTGGCATCACGAAGAGCTTTAGTGCAGAGGCGGCCGCGTATGCGGACTACATTTGCTCGCATGGCTGCGTGCGCACACTTTCGGCTTTCTTATTGTCTCCTCGCAAGCAGCCACTTGTGCCAGTGTGCGCCCAGACGCTGATGAATCTGTGCGAGTTCAACCCGGCTATCTTCGACGAGCTGTACGACCGAAATGCGTCGGACTTCTTTCATCGCATGCTACAGACACCGCCCGACGAGAGTCGTCTGTCGGCGCTTCGGTATTTCCAGTCTCTACTCTCGAAGGGCAAATGCATCTCAGCAGGGGTACTCGACACGTTGTTCCTGATGGCATCTGGCCGCGATTCAGTGCTCAAAACCAAGAGTTTGGAAGTGATTGCCCAGTTAACCGGAGTCAAGTCTCTGAGCACTTTAATGGAACCGTTAGAGCCGCCACCAAGCCCAGAACACGCAGAACTCGTCTTGAAATTGAAGGACCGCGTCGTTGGGATCGCATACTTCCCTACGCTGATGGGAACCGCGACGACGGTTGGTGACGGTGAGATGCGTTCGAACGCGATTAAGTGCATACGGTGCGCTATCGATGGAGGAGAAGACTTTGTGGCGAACATGCTTGACCAGGAAGTGCTGCGTGCGTTCTGGCTGGGCATGCGCCGCTCCATGGACACTCCAATGGACTCGCTGTCTCCGATTGATCTTGAAGTAAACCGGGCGATTGTCCAGCTATTGTATTTGATCCTGAGCTCTTCTTCGGCAAAGGTGGATGGCGTTATCGGTGACCAGGTGACGAATCTAGTTGCGGTCGTCACGGAGTTCATCGTATCCCAGCCAAGTCGCCTGCCAATGGGTATCCGTATCATCAGGCTGTTCGTTAGCCATGAACCGTGGAAGGTCAAGTTCTTTGATCTGCTTGTGGACTCCACGACCATGGGGATCAAGTTCATGGAAGCTCTCATGAATGGCATTGAGCAGTCCATTAGCACCGCGCTGGAAAGCGGCAAGGATGGTGTCTTTGACGATTCTCTAGCCGTTCTGACTGCGCTTGTGGATGACACCAAGAACGAGGCGACGGTGAATCTCGTCATCAGTGGGCGCGTTCACATTTCTCTGCTCGAGTTCCTCAAGGAAGATGCCAGCAGCTACGTCGTAGTGAGCGCACTGACTTTGTTGGACAGCCTTACGCAGACGCGGCGCATCCGTTTGTTGGTTCTTGAAGCGGGTCCGGCACTAAAGCCACTCGTTTCAATGTACGAGTCAACCACCAAGGACTTTGAAGGAGCTGAGCCGACACGAAAAGAGATTGCAACTCGCATCGGCAAGATCCTAGTGCACTTGGCGAGTGACCCGCTCGAGTTTCGCAAGACACTGTACGACCACCGCGACGTGTTACCACGCATCATCCTCGGCAATATCTTGTCTCCAGCTGAAGCTGTTTCGAGTACAGCAGAGGAGATTGTTCTGCTTCTAGTGGAGTCGGATTTTGCGACGTGTCCACTTTGGATCGACCTCATTGAGACTGTTAATGTGCAACTCGTCTTCCAGGTTCTGGCAGCGTCCAAGAAGTCTTCCGTCCAGGTTACAGCGGTACGCAAGCTTGTCGACATTGTGTTTTCCCACCCGGAGATCCTTGAGAACGAGGAGACGGGGCTTTCGGCAATCGAGAAGAACACTCTTGTGACGATGCTCATCACGTTTTTTGTGGACTTTGACCCGCGCACGTCAGTCGTTGGTGTGCTGGCGCTTGCTCTACTGCTCAAAAATGGTCAGCAATTCAATCACGAGCAAATGGAGAAGATCGCAGTGGATGGCGCTGTATCGCTCGTATATTGGATCCAGAAGGGCACCGAACGGCACCAAGAAAATGCAGTCAATATCTTATTTGACGGCATCTCGGACCCAGAGCTAAAGCTCAAATTCTTCCGCCAGCTCCAGTCGCCATCTGTGCAACGAGATGCTGCGTTCACGTTGGAGCTAGCTCTCCAGCTGCTTGATAGTGATGAGAGTGCAGACGTAGACGGCATGTTCAAGCGCTGCTCCCTACTTGTGGGAATATTGGAGTTGACAGAATTCTCGAGCCTTTCGAAGGAGTGTACCCGCACTCTCACTGAGGTTGCGATTTTGCTGCTGACAATGATCGGGCGGGAAACAGAGGAGGAAACGAAGCAACAAGCCGATGAAAGCGCTCCACCATCACTTAGTCAAGCATTCGCCATGACCATTATCCAGTTCCTTACGCTTGTTGTCGGCTGGCCGGTGCTGCGCGCAAAACTGGTGAAAAAGAACGCGTTGGAGCAGGTTGTTGTGCTTTTCAAACAGCACAAACGGCTGGCGTCGACAAACCCAGGGTCCAAGGTCATCGCAGACGCCGCTCGATCGCTCATCAAGGCACTTTGTATTGACGATATTCCGAAGCTCGTGTCGCTGAACGTCATTGACATCATGCTTGAGTTCCCGTCGGGCCAGGATGCTGAAACCCTGAGTCTAGGCGATGTAGAGAGCATGCTCGACACAATGAACGCAATAGCAGACTGTGGTGCGGCAGGAAAAGCAGTGCTGATGGATACAGACGGCGTGCTGGCGAATTTGGAGAGCGCTTTCGCTCTTGTTATGGGAAATGACGACAATGACCTGAAAGCTCAATTCGTGACTGGCGAAGACAGCAGCAAAAAGCTCGACCTCGCCTGCCGAATTGCTTCACTTGTGACTGATTTTTCTCGAAGCTCCGCCTACAGGGAAAAGATCCTGCTTGCATCACGTCTCTGTGGCCGCATTTTTGCGCTTATGGAGTGGCTTCCATCTATCTTCGAAGCAGGAGAAGTGGAATCCTCCGCGGTTGCTGAATCGTTCTCAGTCGTTTTCACTGCTGGCCTCCCGTTCATCGAGATTCTGATCATCTCGGAGTTTGACAAGATCACCATCGCTCAAATTGAGCGCATTCTGCGCCAAGCACTCTCCACTTTCGTGGATGGCCACAAGTCACGGGACATGTATATTGATGCGTGCTCAGCCTTGGTCGTTCTGTACGAAAGTTCTCGTGCTCGTCGCGAACTGGGCGTTGCCCACCTTGAAAGCCTCGAACCTTTGCTGAAAGATCACGCCCTGCGCTGCTTAAAGGCCGAAGTCTTTTCACTTGAATGCGTCATTGCAATGCTTGAGCTCGCGAACGTCGTTTTCGCAGCGGATCTCATTGACGATAAGGTAATTGCCGACCGCAACTCGTGGATCCTGGCAGTCGTCCTCGACGTACTGTTTAAATCGACCGAATGGAATGACACGCTCGACATTTCGGTGGTGATTTCGCTGCTTACGCGATGCTGTGTATCGGCTTCCACCCGCCGGTTACTTACTGAGCATCTTGAGTATCACCGTCTTCTGGAAGTGATTGGATATCTCGCAAATGATGACGAGTGGAAGCGGTACCACCGTCGCGCTATCAAGTTGTTGGAACTCCTGGGCGAAGAGGATGCGATTTTGGAGGCGTCTGCGGTTGCTGAGCGGCAACAGTCGAATATGTTCCGAAGGAAGAACAACAACAGCATGACGTCGCAGAGCTCCCTCGGGTCGACGACAGATGCACCAAATGTTCGGCAACCGTTTACCATTCGATGTTTCCACTGCCGTCAAGCAGTGCGTGTCGCGTCAAACTCGAACTTGCTCTCAGTCAACTGTCCATCATGCCAGCAAAATGCAGCGGAGAGCACCGACACTGCTGCGGCTTCTCTTCACGCTCTCTCCTCTGTGAATGAAGTTGCAAGTGCCAGCAGCGAGTACATCCACGTAGACTTGGATGAGAAGGAGTCTGAAGGTACCGCATTCGACCATGAAGCTTCTTCACCGCCAAATAGTGACGATGTTTCGTTCAAGTGTGTGAACTGCGAGAAGATGCTGCAACTCCCCTCTGGCATCAACTCGGACGAGGTAGTCTGCCCGCATTGTATGCACCTTGCGGCTACCCGTAAGACAAGGAATACCGCAGCTCCAGGGCTTCACGAGAGCGAGTCCATCGAGTCTGGCCAAAGCACTCCGAAGAGCAGCAATGATGCGGCAAAACCACCGTCGTCATCATCCTCGCTTCCCGGCATTGATGTACGGGATACCAAGGTCGTGAGTTGTGGTCACTGCGGAAAGCATCTGATCGTCAAGAATGGTGCGTCGGCCGTGAAATGCCCTGCATGCGAAGGCATCTCCAAGCTTTCGAGCACAACCAGTACGTTGGAGAATATTTGCTTCCCGTAGCCCCCACGTCTGCTGTGATGTCTAACAGTGTCTTTCGTGTGCTCAGCTCAAGAAATGATGCGGTGCAAAAACTGCAACACGCTTCTCAGCCTGCCGGCTGGCGCCAAGGCGTACAAATGCATGAAGTGCCTGCAGACCACACGCTTATCGTAACAGTGCGTGCCTGTGTGATGCGTCACTCAATGAATGTGTTCAAGTATGAATCGACGGTGGGTGTGTATTTTGCTTCTTCATCCATTTACTGTCTGTCCGTCTTCGCCGCTCTAGTTTGTGGCCGAGTCCATGAGGTCGAGCAAGTCGTCACCAGCGTCCTTGTCCTCCCGCTTGCTGTCGTTATCGTCGTCCCCAAGCTTTAGATCGTTTAGAATGCGGCTTGAGTCCTTGCGGTCGCTCGCGGCGTCGATCCAAATCGTCGGAACGTCCTCCCCATCGTCGTTATCTTCGTCGTCCTCGAACTCGTCGTCACCTCCAGCTTCTCCTTCCTTGGATTGTCGTTGGCGCCGAGCCGCGCTCGGGAACAGGTTGATGCGAAGCGGTTTGCTCTCGGGGTCGGCGTTGCCGAGTAGATTGGCCAGCAGGTTAAGTCCATCCTCGGCCGTGGCCTTGAAAAGCTTCTTGGTGCTCGAACGCTTGGCCTGCTTGGCGTCTGCAAGTAGCTGTTTTGTAGAGCTAGAGAAAGCCGTAGAGCCACCACCTGCGCTCTTGGCGTCTGCCTCGTACATGTTGAAGCCCAGGTGCGCGTTGAGTTGTTCACGCTCAAGCACAGGGATATCGGGCGCTCCCACCGCACCAGTGGAGCTAGCGATGGGAAAACGATCCTCTTCGTCCAAACGTCCGTGGTCGTCAAAGTAGCGCACGGACCCAGGCACGCGTCCACCGGTAGCTGTGAAGCCGTCGTGCCGCAGAGCGAGGGTGCCGTCAGCTCCCTGGATGCCATTTTGCAAGAACAGTGACACCTTGATGCGTGTGTCCTGGAAGAATCTGCACAGATACTGCCGCAGCTGGTAGAAGTTGGCCGGCGACATGGACCCGAACGCCTGCATATGGAAAGCTCATGAGCGACAAGAAAAGCACAAGGCTGCCATCAATCAGTCGGACCTGTGTGCACATTACGGTCGTGTCATCGATCAGCCGCTTGACGTCGTCCGAATCAATGAGCTGCCGGGTGTTTCGCAGGTGGTTGACAGTCACTTGGAGCAGTTCGTCAGCCGATGAGCACGACAGTAGCTGGTACTTGAAGCCCATGCGCATGAGGTCGTAGAGCTACCAAACAAGCTAAAGTCAGCGATGGCTAACGAGATAACTGATGAACGCGCGCACCTTGTCCATGCTGTTAGTGTTTAGCCGCATAATGGAGGAGTGCGCGAGCCGATCGAAGATCTGACGCGTGGACACGTTCGAGTACATGCGGTGCGGGCGGAAGAGCTCGGCCATGAACTTCTCGTTGTGCATCGTCTTGATGATGTCCTCAAGCACTAGCAAGTCGGTTAGCGCCTTCCGCAGCACCGAAAAGCTCTTTTCTCACCCTTTGCACTCTTCTCGCGCGGGATATTCTGCGCCTTGAGCCGCTGGTCCAGCACGTACACCATCTCGGCGCCCATGTTGATGACCAACATGGGCATGGTCATGAGCGCGCCCGCCATGGTCGTAAGGAGCTCAGGAGTCGATGAGGAGGCTGCGCGAAGGCTGCAACCGTTGCAAAGCAGCTGGAAATAGCAAAACGACGCGTTCAACTTCATGCGGGCAACGACTGGTCTGCTGGACTCTGCGTCGTTTCAAGATCACCAAGATCGTGTAGCCATGTCATGTTGAAGCTATCTGCAACTGCCCTAGAGCCTAGTCCATAAAGTTGTAGGCAGCGCAGCCGTCGAGGTCGGCGACGCCCGACTTGAATGCGCTACCGTCGGACGTCGTGAAGCCCGATGGGACCCACGAGCCGATGCGCTTGTCTTGACCCTGCAGCAAGTACGCGTTGTTGGTCGACGGCTCGTATGACTTGACGTACTCGCACGCCTTGGCGTAGAAACCGTTGATGCACGATGAGCTGCTCTTGAGTCGGTTGTTGGTGTGCACGACACCGTTGCGTACAGTTGCGAGCATCTCGCAGTCACCGTCAGAGTCCCCGGACGCGTACACGGGAGGCTTGTCATTGTGCCCCGGGCGAATGTAGTCGTTGACGATGGCAGCCTTACCTGGACCCCAGGTGATCGGGTAGTCCTCAATTAGCTCTCCAGTGAAAGTCTCGGGGCCACTGTATCCGGTAGTAAACTTGAAGCGCACTCCGTACACGTTGGTGTTCGGCACGAGGTAAGTGAGCCCTCGGAGCGATCCAACTTCCTCGACGAAAATCTGAGGCGAGGCGCTGATGATGTACACGTCTACTCCGTTGGCTCGCAGTGCGCGCATCGTCGACTCCTGGCCGTTAAACACGCGAAGTCCAGCAGTGTAAGAGCCCTGGACGGCGAGACTGCCCGTCGACGTGTATGATGGAGAGGCGATCGCAGCTCCAAGATTCCAGCGGATGCTGCTCTTTATCAGAGTGCGGATCTCCGCTTCCGTCATACCCACGAGCGCCTGCGGGAAGACAGTCATGCCAATCTTCATTGTGCACGGCAGATGATCATCCCCACCATCCATTGCCTCCAAGCCGTACACAAGGAACGCGAACTTGGCACGGAAGTTCGCGTACTCTGTCGTCTGCTTGACTTCATCCAGCGACTTCGCGACTCCATCGGTCAGCTTGTACTGCGGACCGATGTATGTGTCAAAGAGCACTTCGTAGTCGGCTGCGATAGACTTGAGTGCCGCATCAAGAGTGACCGGGTTCCCGCCCACATCTTTTCCGATGACCGAGTCGATGCCGTCCTCCAGACATTCGTCACACACTGTCGTAGTGTATCCGAGAGAGAAGGCCTTCACGAAGGCGTCGGGTGTCAAGCGAAAGTTGAGGTTGTCGACTTGGTAGTAGATGGAAGTGTACGATATATCTCCGAACATGCACGTGTTATCCCAGTCGAAGACGGCGTACGCCTCTCCAGACTTGCGCGTGCATTTGACGTCCCCAAGCAGCTCGTTGACTGCGTTGTTGTTGTAGTCCGGCGCTTCTGCCGCAATGAAAGGCGTGCACGTCTGCTCACGCTTGTGGTGGTCACCGCGTGAATTCTCGAACGGGTCAGCCATTCGGCCTTGGGTTCCTCGAAGGGCAGCAGCGTGAGGTAGTATCAAAGCCGCCAGCAAGAGGCCCGAGCGGACGAACGAGCTGCACGAGAGGACCATTGTGGCGATGCTGGAGCGAACTCGACGAAAGGAATCGAAAAATGGCTGGAGAAAAGAGCTTCGAGCACTAGCGTCGTCAGAGAATCTCAGCCAGCCAGCAGATGGAGCCAACCGTTCATGGCGAGCCTCTGGGTCGCGATCCGACTGCTGGCAAAGGGTGCCTTGAAGTTGCTTCAAGTCCGTGAATTTCACCAGTCACGGATTTTGCCAGTCAGAAACCAAAAAGTGCCAACAAAGTATCGGCATGCTGGCGGACCCGCTGCGGCGCCAGCGCGCGCGCGTGTGCTCGCTGCTGCGGCCCGCGCTCTCTCCGTAGTGCGTTGAGCTTCTCGCCCTTGCGCCGCTCTCCCCCGTCGCGCTCTTCCGGCCTTCTAACTCGCCCAATTCGCTGCGCCAGCGGCCTGGACGTGGTGATCCCGCTGACGCTCGAGAAGTACAACGCGCTCCTGGGCGACGCGGCGCTCGAGCGCTTCCAGCTGCAGCCCCCAGCGGCTTCCGGTGCCCAAGGCGAGGGGAAGGAGCACCTGCTGGTGCTCGTGGGCAACTCCAGGGCGCTGTGGCCGTCGTTCGTCAAGTTTGCAGAGCGCGAGATGGACGAGCGCGGCGGAGACATCGCGCCGGATCCGGTCGACAGATTCGTCAAGCAGAGTGTGGAGGCAGCGCTCGAGCAGGCCGCGGTCTCACCAGCAAACGTTCGTCCAGTTTGCTTCAAGCGTTGGGGGATGAGTCGCTCAGCTACGCTGCACTTGGCACAGATCTACTGGGTCGCGGACACCCAGCCGGGCAAGATGATCCTCGCGCAAAGGATGGCGCTCGTCGCGCGAGCTGTATCGCACTGCTCTGTGAGGTATCGTGCTGCAAGTGTACACCTGGCAGACTGACTGATGCTGTCGACAGGCATCCCAGATCTGCCTCCATCCAACGCTCGGGCCGTGGCTGGCCTTCCGCTGCGCCATGGTCTTCCCGGCCGAGCCGATTTCGACAGGCGACGCAAAGTCAATTGGCGAGGGCGATGAGGATAGCGATGCGATCCAAGAGCAACCGCCACTGTGCTCGCATGACGAGAAGCTGCACGAGGTGTTGAAGCGGCAGATGGATGCAGCTTTCGCGCAGAGCGCGGCTGCCAAGCCGAAGGATTTGACGCCTGGACGCATCCCAGCAGACGCTTGGCGTGCGTGGGCGCTTCCTCGCCTCACTTTGGAGCCGAATCATCCAGCAATGTATCCGCAAGAGCAGATCCTGTATCACTATACCAAAGATTTGGCGTTCCTCGCTCGCATCATCGCTGCCAAACGAGAGAACAGAAGCATCGATTATCTCCGCGAGCCTGCTCCATCACCAGCCGTACTTGAGTGCCGGCGCCTGGTTCAGCAAGTGCTAACTGAGATTGCCGAGTCGAGTGAAAATGCTACCATTGATGGGGTTTTGCTCAGCGGCGGATTGGATACTTCCGTCTTGGTTGAGGCCTCGGCGCAGCCATTCGAGCCCCCTCTCTACAGCATTTCGCTGGACAAGCGCGATGGTGATGGCAACCCTCGACCAATTTTGCGATTTCGTCATGGATTCACAGTGCAGGCGCATGAGGAAGCGCTGGATGCCCAGTATGCCTCGGGGATCTTCGATCGTCTCCGTGGGGTCTCATTGGGTGAGCTGCACATTATCAAGTCCAGTCTTGACGGTATCGTCGCGCCAGAGAACATCCGCGCGGTTTCCAAGTTGCTGCAATCGTTTGACCCAATGGAGCTCCGCAACTCGCTCGTCATATACGCAGCGCTGCTCGAAGCGAGGTCGCGTGGTGTCCAGCGGATCCTGACTGGAGATGGCGCCGACGAAATTTTCTGCGGGTACTCATTTTACCACTCGATGAGCGAGGAGAAACTTCGAGCGTACCGCGACCAGATCGCGGTGGTCATGAACTTCACGGCGCCAACGCTTGCGCGGTCGCTCGGTATCGAGGTAGTCAGTCCGTACCTGGACAAGCGAGTTGTCGAGTTTGCGTCTCGGCTGGAAAAGAAGGATCTCGTGGGAGAACGCACTCCTGTCCCTCTGGAGGGCGAAGGAGACGTCCATGGCAAGCTGGTCCTTCGCCAAGCATTCCCCGAGGCATTCTCCCAGTGGCGTTCGAAGCAGCCGATCGAGTCAGGTGCGGGCTCGACTGCTCTACGCCTCGGGTTCTTCGACGGGATCTGCTCTAACGCCGAGCTACAAGCTCGAAGGGTGCGAGCTTTCCATGACCACGGCATCGTGCTGCGCGACCGCGAGCACAGCGTCTACTTTGACGCGTTCGTGGACGTGTATGGCGGAGACCTCGGCAACGTTCCAAAGCGGAGGCAGTCGCAGTGTAGCCCTGATGAGAGCTCCAACGGGTTTTGTCCTGCCTGTGGGTTTGAGCTGTCTCACGCGGTGCAGGACTTTTGCGTGACCTGCGGATTCTGGCCCGCGCGCGCCAACGACACCAACAACCGCGAGGGCCACGCCTCGCGTGCCTTGGAGCAGCTCGAGCGAGAGAAAGCCCAGCTGCGAGACCAGCGAGCGTGAGAGTCGTGCTGCATTGTTATCAGGGTTTGAGTTGAGAAGTTTTGCAACGAGGGAATGTGTAGTTTGGTGGTGATGCATATGTGAAGAATGCCTCAAAGAGAAATTCCCTCACGCTGCTTCTCGAATCCAGCGGAACGAAGGGCGTCATGGGGTGCGAAATGTTGCTATGAACTTTTTCCTCACCAGCAGCACATTTACGATGCCGTGGTTTTCTCCTCACGATAAATCGTGCAGAGCAAGATCCGCGATGATGCCCGCAACAACATGCCGCACGCACTAGAGCAAGTGCCGGCTTTGGTGAGCTGCTCAATTTCCATCACACATAGCCTCCGTTCAAACTCGCCTGCACTTCATGGCGCTCCTAGCGAAGGAACCAAGATTTTCCTTTTGTCTGGTTCATGTGTTTTTGCTGGTTTTTTGCTTTGATTTTCATGAAAGGCGAGATCAATCCTTGACTTGCGCCGAGTATACCGAGAAGGATGGCGGCGGAGGAGGAGGCGCTGGACCTGCGCGCCGTGAGCGCGTTCCGCTGCAAGGGCGACGCGCTGGCGACGCACACGCTGGCGGACCAGGACGAGTGCGAGCAGAGCTGCGCGCTCTTCTTCTTCCCGCTCGAGCTGCTGCCCGTGGACCAGCAGCTCGAGCTCCAGGACGCGGGCTTCGCCAACACGGAGCTGCAGGTGGTGACGCCATCGCTCTAACCAACGCAGTCGTTCGCCATCTCACTAAGCTCGACTGGCTGGCGCAGCCGTTGCTCATGAGGGACAAGCACGCGCGCTTCCTGCTGCGTGGGCTCTCGCGGCTCCCGTCGGGCTTCGTGTCGCTCGACGCCAGGTGCAGCCTCAAGCCATCAATGATTCCATCAATTGGCCCAAGGAGAAAAGCTGACAGCACATGTGCGGGTGAC
The DNA here is from genome assembly GCA_023334415.1 of Phytopythium chamaehyphon. Classification (NCBI taxonomy): domain Eukaryota; phylum Oomycota; class Peronosporomycetes; order Pythiales; family Pythiaceae; genus Phytopythium; species Phytopythium chamaehyphon. Next base: position 20,782 of record JAASGX010000192.1, on the reverse strand, counting down.
TCGCAGCCGGCCGTGGATCATCTACTGGATCCTGCACGGGCTCGAGCTGCTGGACGCGCTGCCGGAGGAGCGCTTCGGTGAGGCAATCGGTGAGGAGACTAGAGCACTCGACATTTTCCAGCATGAAGTTCAAGTTCATGCCAAGAACCCGGTGCTGACGGTGGATTTGGGAGGGCAGACACGCTCAAGACGTGCTGGAACGCGACCGTGACGGTCAACGAGCCCCACAGAGGAGGCTTCGGGGGCGGCCCGTGGCAGCTCGGGCACACGGCGACGACCTACGCGTCGTGCCTCGCGCTGGCGCTGATCGGCACGCCCGATGCGCTGGACGCGGTCGACCGCCACGCCCTGCACCGGTTCTTCCTCTCGCGCAAGCACGCGTCGGGCGCCTTCACGGCCCACGACGGCGGGTGCGTCTGGGCTCGGCTGCTTGAGAGCGAGGCGAGTTTCAAGACGCTAACTAGCACTTGTTCTATTCGATAGGGAGGCGGACGTGCGCACGACCTACTGCGTGGTGGCGATCGCCAAGCTGTACGGCATCCTCACGCCCGAGCTCGAGGCCGGCATCGTCGACTTTGTGGTCTCGGGGCAGACGTACGAGGGAGGTTTTGGCGGCGAGCCGGGCAACGAGGCCCACGGCGGCTACGCGTTCTGCGCGATCGCGACACTCTACCTGCTGGACGCGCTCGATCGCATCCGCGACTTTGACGCCCTGCTCTACTGGCTTGCCAACCGCCAGATGCCGTTCGAGGGCGGCTACCAGGGACGCACCAACAAGCTTGTGGACGGCTGCTACAGCTTCTGGCAGGGCGCTCTGCCTGCGCTGCTCGCCGACGCCATCAGGGACAAATACGGAGATGGAAGCGAGCTGCCGTTCCAGTGCCACCGCTCGCAGCTGCAGAAGTACATTCTGCTTTGTGGGCAGCAGGTCGAGGGAGGGCTGCGCGACAAGCCTGGCAAGCCTCGCGACCACTACCACACGTGCTACTGCCTGAGTGGTTTGTCGATCGCTCAGCACGGCGCGTTGGGAAGCACCAGCGAGCCTGTGGTAGTGGGCGACGCCAGCAACCTCATCAAACCCACGCACCCCGCCTACAACATTGGCCCCGACAAGGTCGCAAACGCACGAGCGTACTTTGACGCAAAGGGTGTGTTCGACCCATCGGCTTCGTCTTGATGAAGGTGAGATCGCGAAGAGCGAGATTTCCCCACCGCCCGATAATTTCAACAACAGCAGTCGCGTTGCTACAGCGGTGGCAGCTTGTCGGTGGATGTCGAGTCGGAAGTATTGTTGCCACTGTAGTGGCTTGATGAAAGGTGGGCAGCTGGCAGCCAGTGATCAGTTGTTGTCGAGGACGCGTGAATATGTGCGGCAGACGGCGACATGGCGAGCTTGGGCAGAGGTGACTGGCTTGGACTCGACTGCTGCGACCCATGATGGGGTGCAGCCTTGGATTTCCGGCGCTTCCCCTTGTCTCGCACGGTGACGCTGGTCGCAGTTGGGCTTGGCAGCGGATCATTGGCTACTGAGATGGATTTTGACACGGGTCCGCTGAGCATTGGCTGCGGTTGCTGCTGCTGTGGCTGGAGCTTGTTCTTCAGCCTTTGCTTTTTCTTCTCTCGCCGCTGGAAGGGAGTCGCTCCGTCCTCAGCCGCCTTGTCCTTGCTCGTCTTGGTCGCCTTCTTGCCCGTCTTTCCGTTCAGCTTGTCTTTCTTCCTGTCCTCGTCACCGTTAAGGCTGTGGTCGTCGCTGTCGTCGCTCGAGTCGTTCGCGACGCCCAGATACGAATCGAGCGACATGCCTGGCACAACCGGCGGCGCCTTGATGGTCTTGGCCTTTGCAGGTTTAGCCTCGGCCTTCTTGACACTCGCGGCCTCCTCGCTCGTCGGCGCTACGTGCATGTAGTCGCTCAGCGACAGTCCGGCGACGCTCGTGTCCTCCGCCTTGGGTTTGTCCGATGCTGCAGCGACTTCGCCATCACTGGTCTTGACGACAGCAGCGTCGCCATGCCCAACAGCAGCGCGCGGAGGAGCTGTGTCCTCAACCGCCAGCGGCTCCGAGGCCAGCGCGTCGTGGGTCGGCGTGCCGATCAGCAGGTGCGCCGAGACCTGTCCGGACCCGTGGTGCGCCGCGAAGTAGTCCTCTAGCGTGCCCTCGATGGATGCATCTGCGCGCTGCTGCTTCTTGGGCATGCCGCTCCCTCCCTCGACCCATGCGCCGCTCCTCCAGTCCGTCCGCACCAGCAATAGCCGTCGAGGCGAGGGCTCGCCTATTTCAGCCACTTCAACATGCGACGCGCGCTAATCCGCGTGGCCCACACCCCGCACCCAGCATTGACTGGCCAAGAATCATGACGCTAATGCGACCGCTCACTTCTGGACGAGCCACCGGGCGGAATGCTGCGAGCGGGTCGCCTCGTGGCGCTCTGGCAGCGCCAGGCGCGCGCTCCCTCGACCCACGCGCGGCTCTCGCTCACCCGCGCGCTGTCCTCTGACGCGCAGCCGTCAGCGCCTTCGTCGTCGGCCGCTCGGGACGGCGAAGCGGCGGCGCTGAGCGCGGCGCTCGAGGGCTGCCGCGACTCTGGCGACTGGCGCAAGGCGCTGAAGCTGCTGGACGCGCTGGACCAGCGCGGAAGCGTGGACGCGCGCATGTACGAGCACGCGGTGGCGGCGTGCGCGCGCGTGGGCAAGGTGGACGTGCTGCCGGGGCTGCTGCACAACATGCAGGCGGACGGGCTGCGGCCCACGGCGGCCAGCGTCGACTTCGTGGTACAGGCCCACCTGGCGCGCGAGGAGTGGCGCGCGCTCTGCGACTACGTGGCGCGCACGGCCGAGATGAAGGTGCCGCTCTCCAGCGCGGCGTTCCAGGCGGCCATGGAGGCCTGCGGCCAGGAGCGAGACGCGCGCACGGCCATGGCTATCGTTGACAGCATGGGACCCGCCGCGCTCGACGCGGGGCACTATGCGGCTGCCATCCGCGCCGTCGGCATGGGCGGGAGAGCAGACCTGGCCGTGCAGCTCTTCTCGGCCATGGAGGACGAGGCTAGCGGACGAGCGATCCAGGCGGATGCAGACGTCTTCACGCAGCTCATCCGCGCGCAGATCGTCAACCGCTCGCTGTCGCAGGCGCTGCGCACCATTACGACGGCCGACAAGCGCGGCGTTGCCGGCGAGCTGCCAGAGTCCATCTTCACCGCCACGGTGGACGCGCTCGTCAAGAACGGGGACTACTGGCAGGCCGCGCGGCTGTTTGAGCACATGCTTGCCCTCGAGCTGCGCCCGTCCGCGTTCTGCCTCGGCCGCGCCATGGTCGCGTACGTGCGCAGCAACAAAAATCCCATGGCCTGGGCCGTGTGGGAGAAGCTGCAGGTGGCAGCGGACGCCACTACCTCGGAAGCGCCCGGCACAAGCATGAACACGCTCTTCAAGTTTGTCAAGCTGCTCAACGAGCTCGCCTCCACCAAGAACGCCAAGATCGCGGTCTCCGTGTTCGAGTGGATCTACGCACGATACGACATGCGTGACATTCGCACGGCGACGGTGGCGGTTGCCATCCGCTCTTACGGCCGCGATGGACAAACCGAGAAGGCCATGGCGTTATTCGACGCATTTACGGAGTCGCGCAAGAACTCGAGTCGCCCTATGCCCCGTGACGCGGCCGTGTATGTTGCGGCTTTCAACGCTCTGAGCCGCGATGAGGCGCGTGACCCACACGAAAACACGCACGATGCCAAGCGCGTGTGGAACCTCATGGTCAAGAACGTCCCCGTGGTTCTCCCTCCCGCTTACGCTAGTCTCGCCGGTGTCTTTGCCAGCAGTGGCGAGCTGGACACTCTCGAGCAGGTCCTAATGCAGGCGGGTGCGTCCGTGGCGGTTGATGGCGAAGACGCTTCCGCAGAGTACAGCGATGACGAAGACGATGAGGAGGTCCTCGCTTCTATCGATATCAGCGACCTCAGCGATGTGGATGATGACGAACAGCGTGCTGCCAACAACGACGAGCTGTTATTCAACGGCGTTATCAGTGGCTTTGCGAAGGCTCGTCGCGACCAGAGTAACCACATCCTCACATATTTGAAGCTCATGCGCTCGCGTGGTTTGACGATCAACGATTCTATTGTGCGTGCTGCTACCGATGCATTCGTGCGCCACGAGCGCTGGCCGCTTGTCAATCAGCTTGCCGGATTCCTAGACATTTCGAGGCTCCAGAACCCCGATGTTTGCTTCGGTGACACCATTTCGAAGCTTCTGGATGCTAAAGCCGACGGACCCGCGCGCCACTGGTTGACGCTCGCGCACTCCAATGGCTTGAACCCTCCCATTCGCAACAAAATGACGGTGCTGCGTCGGCTGCGTGAAGCGGCAGAAACATCCTCGCGCTCAGACGCCGAGTGGAAGATCGCGTACGCGCTTGCCAGAGAAACGCTGAGCTTTAAGCAGCTGAGTGCCGCACATGTGGATAGCGTGGCTGATGCCATCGACGTCTGTATTGCAGCGGGTCGTGCGGACCTCGCATCCAAGCTGTACTACCAACTCTCCCATGCTGTCAACCACAGTTCCACAGAGACCCTCGTCCCTCTTCGCGTCTACAAGCAGGTCGTGCTCACACTTTTGCGTGAGCGCGACGCCCGTGATGCTGACCAGTACGAGAAGCGTGTCGGCGAGGCCGAGTCTATCTGCGCCGATATGCTGCGCGTTCACGGCAAGAACCTCGACGGTGATGCCCTGTCGGTGGCGATTTCTCTCAAGGCGACAATTGGCGACGATGACGATGTTCGTGCGATCTTCGAGTCCATGCAGGCAATGTCGCTGGAGCCGAACTCCTATGCTGAGAACGCGGCGATTACGGCGTATTCGCGCGCTGGACAAACCGACCGCGTCCTCGATGTTTGGCGTGGCTATGCTGACGACGCGGTTCGTCGAGCGTCTATCGACAAGAACGTGCTTCGCACGCTGCTCAAGTCTCTTGCACTCGCGAAGGAAGATGAAGCGCTTGTCCGCACGGCGAACGAATTCCCTAGCTGTAGTATGAACAGGGACGTGGTGCCTATGCTGATGGCTGCCAACCGCCCTGAGCGCGCAGTGGAACTTGTTGATGCCGCAAAGCTGGACGACGAGCACTTCCGTGAGCTCCTGATGCGTCTCTTGTCGTCGGGAAATCGCAAGACCCCGAGTGATCCATTGGTGGCTGCTGCTTTGTTGCTCAAGCGTATCCGTGCTGTTGGTATGGAAAGCGTGCCGGCGAACGATGTCCTCCGAGTCACCAAGCGCCTTCTGTCGAACGAGCAGCTTGTCGAGGCTGAACGTCTGCTAAGCATTTACACAGCAAAGGCTGCTGATGGAACAACTCCTCTGCGCCGTCTCAAGCCTTACCATCAGAAGGAGGTGATGGAGTCGCTGCTGTTCGTGCACGGCGAGCAAGGCCGATTTGATGAACTTCATGCGCTGCTCGACAGTAACCCGCTCGCATTCCCGTTGACCGTCCAGCATTATGAGACGGCGATGGAGTTTGGTGTGGATGCTACTGGAAGTGACAACAAGGGGCCATTGGCCAGCCTTCGGATGTTCAAGACGCTCCGCGAGCAGTTTGTCAAGCCCAGCGGACAAGTGTACGTGTTGGTGCTGCGCGCATGCCGCCGGGTTGGTTTCCTCGAGACGGCTGGCGCCGAGCTCGTTGACGACTGCGTGGATCAGGGCTTTGCCGGTCTTCTTGCGCACGCGATGACTACCCGCGGTGATCTAGCAGTTCGCGAGCGAGCGGCATCTACTGAGGAAGAAGAGGTCGAGACAGAAGTTGACGTGCAAGAGCTGGCGGAGATTGCGATGATTTGCAGAAAACGTCGAGTGCGCTTGCCTGCAAAGCTTGTGACCGCACTGGGCAAACTGAGCTCCGAGATGAGTCCTAACACGCGCAACGAGGTCATGCATCTCGTTGACGTGCAGGAGAAGAAACAGAAGAGCCGCCGCGAGTGGACTCAGCGGGCCGAGTTCGGGTCGGAGACTGCGAACGACAGCGCGTTGTTCCTCCACTCGATTGACGAGTTTGAGCAAATCCAGTAGACACGAGGTACATCTAGATTGTAAGTAATTGATCCGAGCTTGGGCTCACATCCCTGTGAAATCTTTGATGTGCGTTCGTGTGGCGATTTCATCGTTGCTCTAGTTTCATTCAACAGCAAAAGTAGTGTCGTGCCAACCAACCCCCACTTGCCGCAAACTTGCTAGTACCCGAGGGACCAGTTCACGGCGTAGCGCACCGGCTTGCCGCTCAAGTACCGATCCAAGTTGTCGACGAAGAGTTCGGCCACGTCGTCTGGGAACACTTTTCCAGCCACGTGGGGCGTCAACAGCACGCGCGGGTGCGCGTACAACTCGCTCGCCGCCGGCAGCGGCTCCTGCTCAAACACGTCCAGCACTGCGAACGACAAAGCACCGTCGTCGCTGTTCAGCTCTTTCAGCAGCACGCTCTCTGAGATCACATCTCCCCGTCCGACATTGATAAACACGGGGCGGCGAGCGCGGCACTTGTCAAGTCTCTCGGACGTGAGCAAACCCTGCGTCTCGGTCGTGCTGGGCAGTACGCTCACGAGGTAGTCGCACTGCTCAAGCACGTCGTCGAGCTGGTCCGTGACCACGTCTGCAGCCGGCAGGACGCTGTCCAAGTCATCCGTCGACACGGCATTCAGGCGGCGCTTGTACCCGACGACTCGATAGCCAGCGGAGCGCAGCATGCGTCCGATGCCGCTGCCAATGTCTCCGAGTCCCAGCACACCGACCGTGACGGTGCGCGGCGAGCGGTACTCCCACATGGCGAGTCGCTGGTATTCGCGGTTGGCCTGGAACTGCATGCCCTGCAGGAATTTGCGCTCGAGCATGGTCACGTAGCCGAACACGTATTGGCCGATGAGCCTGGGCATGTACCCTCCGGCCCTCGTGACCGTGAACTTGGGGTCCGTGACGCCCTCGCCCGTCCGCTTGTTACTCTCGAGCTGGTCCAGGTACATCTCGACGCCCGCGTAGGTGCCCTGCACCCACCGCAGCCGCTCCAGGATCGTCTGCATGCCCTCGGGCAGGTTCTCGTGCGGTGCCAGCAGCAGCGGCCCGCCCGAGTGCTCGTCCATGACAACGATCTCTGCGCTCCTCACGATCTCCTGCTGCTTGGGCGTCAATTCCCACACTGGACGGCCAGGATCCTCTTCGTACGGGCCCGTCACCGGGTTCTGCTTGTTGCCCACGAGCCGCGGGATTGGCACGTCCACGACCTGCAGCGCGCCCGAGCGGAAGAGCTGAGCCGCATGAGACGAGGCGTGCGACTGCAGCTGCGAGCGGATGCAGTGGCCGACGCCCTGGATGAACGTGGCCACGGGCACGACGCGCGGCGGCATGAGGATCCGCGAGGAGCGCAAGGCGGTGGCCGCTTTGCGTTTTGGCCAATGATGGCAGGTGATGAGGGTGTTTGAGCAAACAGCTGAAGGCGGATGACAGCTTCAACTTGCGAAGAGTTGACACGTGAACAGCGAGACGAGCAAGAGGGAACAGCATCATGACAGCTTCGCGGACGCGGTGGCCGGACAGCACGATTATCCCTGCCACCAGCAAAAACGTAAGCACCTGGATTGGAATCACCACCTTCCGACGAAGCTTGATAGGCATCCAGTACATCCTTTGTATCTACGTGTCGCCAACAACCAACAAATTGCAGGATCGCCTCGACTCAGTTGCACACAGCCAGTTTGAGCAGCCGAGGACGCCGATCACCAGCATTGATACTCCAGATTGTGGCGTTCGACTCTTGCCCGTCATTCTAGCTCAAGTGAAGCATTGGTTTTGCTCTCTCGCGTTTTGCATCAACCCCTTTTGCTGGGCCAGCCTCTTAACTCTCTGCTGCTCCTGAAGGCTTTACAGGGCCCGACTGTCACGCCTTTCTCGTCTCTTGGTCATCTTGATGCTCTCAAATCAACACAGCTGATCAACATTGAATGCAGCAAGCTGACACTCCGCGAAAATATAATCTCCAAAAACATCCCCTTTACATTCGACTGCTTGCTCTCGACTACCATCATGGTCTTTGATTCACCAAGCTTTAGCGCGATCAATATCCCAGCGACCAGTCCACGGCGTAGCGCACCGCCTTGCCACTCAAATGCCGGTTCAAGTTGTCCACGAACAAATCCGCCACATCATCTGGGAACACTTTGCCCGAGATATGGGGCGTCAACAGCACTCGTGGGTGCTCGTACAGCGCGCTCGTCTGCGGCAGCGGCTCCTGCTCGAACACGTCCAGCACTGCAAACGAGAACGCCCCCTTTTCCTCGTCCAGCTCGTCGACCAAAACACTCTCGGCGATCACATCTCCCCGTCCGACGTTGATGAACACCGGGCGGCGCGCACGACACTTGCCGAGCTTCTCCTTGGTCAGCAAATGACGAGTCGCAGCGGTGCTGGGGAGCACGTTGACCAAGTAATCGCTTCGCTCCAGCACCTCGTCGAGTTGGTCGGTCACAGTGTCCGCTGCCGGCTCGACGCTCTCGCCGTCCTCTCCGACGCTCAAGCTTGCACCAGCGTTCACTCGGCGCTTGTAGCCGATGACCCGGTATCCAGCTGAGCGCAGCATGCGTCCGATGCCGCTGCCAATGTCTCCGAGCCCGAGGATGCCGATGGTGACGGTGCGCGCGGAGCGGAAGGCCGCCATCTGCAGCCGCGCGTACACTCGCTTGGCCTGGAAGTCTCTGGCCTCGAGCAGCTTGCGCTCCAGCAGCGTCACGTAGCCGAACACGTACTGGCCGATGATGCGTGGCATGATACCTCCTGCCCTCGTGACCGTGAACTTGGGGTCTGTTACGCCCTCGCCGCTCTGCTTGTTCTTGTGCAGCTGGTCCAAGTACACGTCCACGCCCGCGTAGGTGCCCTGCACCCACCGCAGCCGCGCAAAGATGTCGGCCTTGTCTTCCGGCAGATTCTCGAGCGGCGCCATGAGCACCGGCCCGCCCGAGTGCGCGTCCATGACAACGATCTCGGCGTTCCTCACGATCTCCTGCTGCTTGGGCGTCAATTCCCACACTGGACGGCCAGGATCCTCTTCGTACGGGCCCGTCATCGGGTTCTGCTTGTTGCCCACGAGCCGCGGGATCGGCACGTCCACGACCTGAAGCGCGCCAGAGCGGAACAGGCGGCCGGCGGGGGACGGCGAGGTCTCCAGCTGCGACCGGATGCTGTTGCCGATGCCGCGGATGAACGTGAGCACGGGGATGACGGTGGGCGCCTTGAGATCTTCTTGCGACGGCATTTCTGGCGGCGGCGATGGGGAGATGAGTGTGAGCTGGTGGATTCAGGAATGACGTTGGGGATGAGAGGCAAATCCTGGCGCTGACCTGATAACGAAAGACTGAAGTGGATATGGGAATCAAATGCATGGTTTTCACGGCTGCAGCGAGGAATCTGCTGCCGCCTTATAAGCACGAGTCCTAGTCTGAGCTCTCCCGATGAACTAGTAGTACGTGTTGGTCTCGAGCCAACCGGGGTAGCGGACCATGCGGCCCGTGTCCTTGCGGATGACGCTGCGAGACGTCGACCGCATCATGTACTTGCGAGTCTCGTCAAGAGCCACGAGGAAGATGGCGAACGGCAGCGCCGGAAACCAGTGCACCAGCCGCATGTTTTCCGTAGCGAAGATGGTGTGCATGAACCCAGCGTACGCGAGCGCTGTGCACAGCATGAACTCGAACATGAGGCCGAAGTTGAGCACGCTGTTGTACATGCCCTGCGCAGCGAGAGAGAGGTAGCGCGTCTTGCAGATCAACACGTTGGACCACTGCATCTCGACAATCGCAATGAAGAATGCTGTCTGCGCCACCATGAGCGCGCGCAGCTGCATCATGCGCGACGCCACGTTCAGGTACGTCTTGGACGAATCACGGACGGCGAAACCCGCGCGGAAGTCGAGCAGGCATGCATCACCAGTGCACGGGGTCACGCCTTGTGCATTCTTGACCTTCTCGAAGATCGCACCCGTCTTGTACAACGTCTTGTCGAGAGTGAATGCCGTAGTCGTTTCCTTTCCTGTCGTTGCGTCCACCATTTTGACCGATGCACCGGCGTACGCATCCTCGGCTCCTCCTAGGACAGTCGCGGTTCCATCGTCATTGCTGGTACCTGTGATCGCCCACACACCCATCGGCTGGAATGAGAAGTAGAGCGATTCGTCCAGCCCACTGGTAAGTCCAGCCACACCAGTCTTGGTGGTGTCGTACTTGAACCACTCTCGGTTGAAGAAAGACGAACGGCGGGCCGAGATCGGGTAGTACGGGCGGTATCCGCGATTCCATGCCGCCTTCATCGACTGATACGTTACCACGTTCTCCCCGCCGTTGTATCCCGCATAGGTGCTCGGGTCACGCACTTCAAAACCATTTGGCTTGTCAACAGTCGAGCCGAAGTTCTCGAACGGGAACTGACAGTCCTCGACCTTTCCCTCGTTTCCAACATCGTAGAAGATGTGTGTGTCAAAGTAGTTGCCGCCGACAGGAATGGTGGAGTCGTAGTGTTCCTGGCAATGGGACTCACCATCCTGACTCAACTTATCACCGAGAGGCATCATGTGACCGCCCACCTTGTAGAATCCACCCGCTGTGCAATAGCGACCCTTGTTCGTTTTGCACCACAGCACTTGCTTGCCAAACTTGTCGAGATATCCAAGCTCCGGGAGAATCGCTGGCGGGTAGCCAAAGTCGTTCATGACGATCAAGTACGTGAACATGCCAGCCGCTGCCTCGATAATGCCAACAAGTGGGTACGCGAAGAATACCAACTTCTTGGTCACCAAGTGCTCAACCTTGGCTTTACGCGGAGCGCGTAACATAATGTCGTTCTCAGCACTTTCGTACGCCATTGAAATAGCGGGGATCATGTCCGTGCCCAAACAAATGAGAAGCATGAGCACAGTCGTGAGCGGGAGCGGTACACGGATGGTCGCATACAGCAGGAACGGCACAAGTTCGGGGATGTTGGCAGCCAGCGCATACGCGATCGACTTCTTCAGGTTGTCGAAAATGATGCGGCCCTCCTCAACACCGCACACGATTGAAGCAAAGTTGTCGTCAAGCAGAATCATGTCGGCAGCGTCCTTTGACACAGCCGAGCCCATGATACCCATAGCGATGCCAATATCAGCCTTCTTGAGTGCAGGCGAATCATTCACACCATCACCTGTCACCGCCACGATCTCTCCACGGCGCTGGCAGTTTTCGACGATGATGAGCTTTTGCTGGGGAGAGGTGCGGGCAAACACACACTGCGTGTGGTCCAGGATGCGGTCCCATTCCTCCATTGGGGTATCCACACTGATCGTCCAGCCAGGAACGACAATTGCAGGTGCCGTGCTCGGGTCTACCCAGCCGTAGTCACCTGCGCTCAGACCCTTGGCCTGGTTCTCCTCCTCGATATCCTCGCAAGTTGGCCCCCAAAGAATGCCGACCTTGTGTGCAATAGCCTTAGCTGTGATCGGATGGTCACCAGTGACCATGATCACACGGATGCCAGCAGTTTTACACTTGGCGACAGCAATGGGCACCTCAGGACGCGGCGGATCAATAAGCGCCATAAGACCAATGAAGCAGAGTGGCTCCTCAATCTTGGTATCGGGTTTCGGCACGATCTCATAGTCAACATTCTTCTCACCGAGCGGGAAGTTCGGGTTGTCCGTGTTGAACTCGTACGACACCGTGTATACCTCAGGATCCAACTGCTTTTGAGCAAAGCCAAGCACGCGCATGCCCTTCTTGGACAGCTCCAACTGACACTTCTCAATCTCATCAAGGCGCTCTGGGGTCAGTGGCTCCTCCTTGCCTCCTATCAGGACCGTACCGCATCGCGACGTAATACGCTCAGGAGCACCCTTCATGACCATCAGAAGCGGCTTCGAGTCATCGTTGTCTTGCCTGTGCAGAGAAAGCTGGTACTTGTTCTTCGAGTTGAACGGAATCTCCTTCAGCTTTTGGTTTTGGTCGCGGAACTCAATGATGTCGCGCTTGTCGTGGCAAAACTTGATCATGGCCGATTCGGACGCGTCGCCGATCGTTTCCCACGCAACCTTGCCAAGCTGCGCACCATCCCCCATGGTCACCATGATCTTAAAGGGCTTCACTTTGCCGCGCGATACCGACCCATCCGCGTTGAGCACCTTATCGTATTTGGACTCTTCGTCAAAAACGGCGTTGTTACACAACGTAGCACAGCGCTGTAGTGCCTGAAACGAAAGGTCTTCCAAGCTGTAGTTGCTCGTCGGGGTGATGGAACACTCCGCATCAAAGATCTTGTTGTTATACACAACGTTGGCGACGGTCATAACATTCTGTGTCAGCGTGCCTGTCTTGTCAGAACAAATGCAGCTCGTAGAACCAAGCGTCTCCACACCCTCAAGGTTCTTGACGAGCACAGACTTGTGAGCCATGCGCTTTGCTGCAAGACTGAGGCACACAGTCACAGTCGCAAGCAAACCCTCTGGCACATTGGCAACAATGATGCCAATCATGAACACAATGTTGGTCACAATGTCCGTCTTGATGATGAACCCGATGATGAAGAAGATGACACCGATCGCGACAGCCACAGCTGCAATGATGTGCACGAAGTGGTTGATTTCGCGGGCAATAGGCGTCATTTCATTTGTCGTGGACGTCGCAAGACGAGCGATGCGGCCCATGACAGTCTTGTCACCCACACGGATAACGACACCCTTGCCAGATCCCTGAGGGATAAAGGTGCCGAAGAAGCACAGGTTCTTGGTCTCGAGCGGGTTCTCGTCAGTGCACTCGGGCACGCGCTTGAGAGGCTCGGGTTCACCCGTCAGACAGGAATTATCGACAGCCAAGTCGTCTGAGCATTCGAGAACGCGAATGTCTGCGGGAACCTTGTCACCACCCTTGAGAACGATGATATCTCCACGCACTAGTTGTGTCGCATCGATCTTGGTGGTTTTTCCCTCTCGGACGACAGTCGTAATGGTCGGCATCATATTTTTGAATGACTCCATCAAATTGGACGAATTGCGGTTCTGCACGTACGAGAACGTACCCGTGATAACAACGACGAGGAACAGCACGATCGCGAGATACAGGTTGCTAGGATCACCTTGGATGAAGTAGATGATCAGACACAAGGCACCTGCTACCCACAGAAGCATACTGAACAGTCCCGTGAGCTCGCGGAAGTACTTGACAATCTCGGGAGTCTGCTTGGGTGGTGACAAACGGTTGAGTCCTTCAGCTTCGAGACGAGCTTCAGCGTCGTGCGTCGTCATGCCGTTGGCAGGATCTGTGCCAAGCTCGGCGACAAGCTCGGCGATGCCCTGCTTGTGTTCTTCCATGACGAGCTCGCGTTTGGCATCGTCCTTGTCATTCTTCTTGCCATCCTTCTTGCGTCTACGGTTGGCCTGCCGGTGTCGCAGCTCTGTCGTGACGGCCACAATCTCGGCAGACGAGATGCGGGGAGGCACATCATGCGTCATGGCTGCTAGTGCTAGGACCGCCAAGGTTGGGCTCTGCTCGTTGGGAACTCAAACACTCGTGTGGTTCTCGTCGTTTTTCTCGCTCTGCCGCAAGGGTTGGTCGATGAGCCGCTCAAGTCGTGAATCCGGCAGTGAGGAGGCGCTGCATGCGAAGCCACAACCTTTCGCCTTGGCTCGCCAGGAGTTTCGCCGCCATTGAGCGACCCCAAATAGCAGCGGTGTTTGTGCTCTCAGATCACTTACAAACACCTTGTGAACTCAAGTCGCGTACGTTTCTTCACAGCTCCAATTTCTCTTCATGGCCGTTGTTTTTTTATTGTGCTCCGGAAAAACCACCAACGCCCAAATATATGCCTGCTTCCAAAGTTCGGCGTCTTGAGTATGGCTTCAAATGTGCGCATGATAACTTTTGAGCAGCTTGGAGTCGTGAGCATGACTTCAAATGACCGCATGATCCTATTAGCAGAGAAAAATATGATACACTACTATCATTAGCCTTCATTTCCGCGGCATTGACAGCGACAACTGACGGGAGACACTCACCACAATGCAGTCGAATCTCTCGACATGCACTTGCATCCAAAGTCTGTTTGCCATCCCCACTAAACTCAATGGTAGCCCTCTTCATTTTCACCACACTCTTTTGATTTGATTGCAACAATCAATTCGTCTTGACACTATTTCCTGAAGCTCCTGACTGATGTTCGAAGCCCGACTCCATCGCAGACATGAATTGGGCTTCAAATTCGTTATCTGAAAACCGAAGCGAGAGATCGCGTGCAGTTTGCCGCATCTCTCGGACCTCAGCAGGGTTTGCGCTCAGAATCTCCCACATGCAATCAGCGTACTCATCTGCAGTGCGTGCAAGATATCCAGCGCCCGGCTTGACAATGTCCAGCTTAGGCCCGCCCGAGTTGTTGGCGATGAGCACCATGCCTGCCGCCATCATCTCCACGTTGCTAATACCAAAGTGTTCGTTGAACATGGTATGAATACCGATAGAGCTTCGACGCAGGTACGCCTTCATGTCCTTGAAGCTCGCGTTCACAGCAAACTCAACTCGGTCGTCGATCCCCAGCTCCACGGCCTGCTCTTTCAGCGTCTCCACCCGCTCTTCGTCATCGGCATTTCGGCAGCTGCCGAGCATGACAAGCTTGAACCCTCGATACGTGGTTTGCATCGCCTCGGCGTGCTTCGTGAACAGAATCTTGAGCGCTTGAAGCTGCAGCAGCTGGTTCTTCTCGGGGCGGAACTGCGAGATCGACAGCGCCAGTAGCTCGCGGTTGTCAATGTCGAACTCCATAAACTCCTCCATGGTGCCGCACGGAGGGTACACGATCTTGGGCGCCTTCCCCCATAGCTGCGCAATGTGGTTGTGCGTCCACGTCGAGTTGACCATGACGACGTCGGTGCAGTAGCGGCCGACGGCGCTGTAGGCGGCCGCGAACAACCGATAGTAGACGTACTTGGCCGTGGACCGCGATGTGCTGGAAGCGATAGAGGGGTCGTTGTTGAATCCCGCGTCTCGCTGCTGCACCTTGTCGATCATGTCGGTAGAGATCATGGGGTAGTGCGTGTAGGTCATGACAGTGCAGCCGAAGCGCGCGCTGGCGACGACGTACGAGAACGGGCAGCCGGTCGTGTCGAGCCAGAACTTTGGGTAGAGCCCTCGCTCGCGGGCGGCCGCGAAGGCCTCGAGCGCGACTCTGGCCTGCGCGAGGGCCTGCCAGATCATGGTGAAGCGCGGGTAGCGGCTCGGGTCCAGCAGCTCTCGGCGCATGAGCGGCACGAGCGTGACGCAGGCAGCCACGTCGAGCGCGATCAGTTCCGGCAGGTTGAAGCGCTCGGCCGCGCGCGCCAGCAGCTGCACCGCGTCCAGCCCGTCGTCGCCTGCGAACAGTGCGACCCTCAGTCTCCCCTTGCTGCTTCCTGGCCGCTTGAAGCGCCGAGCCAGCGCCACCAGCGCGCAGTAGAGCACGCGCTCGCCGCCGCCGCCGCCGTTGGCGTACGGGTGGAAGACGCCGACGGTCACGCCCGCGGCCGCCGCCTGGCGCTGGTGCCGCGCGAACTCGCGCCGCTGCTTGAGCAGGTACAGCGCCAGCGCCGCCACCAGCAGTGCCGGGTAGGCCGCCAGCAGCGCCGCCGCCAGCACCAGCACACTCGCCATGAGGGGAGCTTGCCCTGCCGCCTGTCGCGATCTATGCGGGATTGTATGTGGCGGGGCAACCTGCCACGTCAACCTCCTCAGAACCCGATCCAGCTACCTTCGCGCGACCTCCCGGTCGAGGAAGGCGGCGGACGTGGCATACTGGGCGCCATATTGGTCGGGCTTCGCATCCCGTCGCTCCTCCCCCTCCGTCTGCCTGCCCGGACTGCTCGACGAAGCAGCCGCCGCATTTCTCCCGCGGCTTCTTCGCCTGCGCCTCCGTCTGCGCTCAGTGAACTCATAGTCGACGCCCAGCGTCGCTCGCCGTCTGCTCGCGTTACAACTCCGGCCCCGTCGTCCGCTCGCGACCGTCGATTGAGGTGTCGCCGCTCCAGTTGATCCAGACAGACAGCAGCTTGCTCTCACTCAGCGACCGGTGGATGGAGAAGGCGCTGCTGCGGTCCAAGGCGCGGCCGGCGCGCGGCGTCGTGCGCTGGAGCTGGCTGCACGCGACGGCCTGCTCGTCGGCCATCGTGGCGTCCGTCGCCTACATGCACAGCGAGCTGTCGCTGTACCTGGCGAGCGCCGACGGGCAGCAGGTCAACGACGACCTGCTGCGCAGCCTCGCGAACGTCGCCAGCCTCGGCGGCGAGCGCCTGGACGCGCTGCACGTGCTGCTCTCGCTCGCAGCCGCGCGCTTGCGCTGGCTGCTCGTCATGCTCGCGCTGCTCGTCTGGATCGGGGGCCTCGTTCTCTCGCGCCGCTACCGCCTGCACCGCCCCGTGCGCCGCATCAGCGACGCCGTCGTGCACTCGGTCGAGAAGATCTGCGCGACCGTCAGTAGCAGCAAGGGCAAGGCCAGCAAGCGCGCCAAGAAGCGCCACCACCGCCACCACGGGCTCGACAAGTTTCTCGAGACGAGCGAGAGCGACGAGCTGGACGACGCAGAGGACGTCGACGAGAACGACCTACTCATCGTCACCTCGCTGTCGCAGGAGCGCCAGACGATCAGCAACCTCTCGGGCATGCGCCTCAGCACGGCGTCCGAGGACGAGCGCAAGGTGCACGAGGCGCGCACGCGCTCCGAGAGCGCCGTGTACGGCAAGATCATCCTGAACCCGCGCGAAGGCGCGCGTGGCGGGCGCCACCAGAGCAACCAGATCATCTCGGACGACCCGTTCGTGAGCCGCCAGCACTTCCAGATCCAGTACGACCCGCTCGAGAAGGAGTACTTTCTGCAGGACCTTGGGAGTACCACCGGCACCTTCGTGTTCCTCAAACCCGACGTGCCCAAGCGCCTGCACATTCACGACCGTGTCAAGCTGGGCGACACGGAGTTCGAGGTCGTCGCGATCGATGAGAACCTGACCACGGGCACGCCCTTCATGCGCATCTGCTTCACAGAAGGCCCGCTCACGGGCGTCGGACAGACCATCGGCAAGTCTCCCGTGACCCTCGGGCGACGGTCGACAAATGCGCTGTGCGTGACGGACGACGACTCGATTTCGGGCCGCCACAGCGTCATCTCGTACATCGGCAACGGGTTCTACATCACGGATCTGCACAGCACGAACGGCACGGCGCTGCGTCTGAGCCCGAGCGGCAAGAAGAGCCGGCGAAAGTACCTTATGCACGGCGACGTCTTTGGCGTCGGATCCAATCGATTCCTGGTCGAGTACTCGCACCAGCTAGACCTCCTGGCTGCCAACGGAAGTGGCCACCTCGATAGTAGTAGCAGCTCCTCGGACTCGAGCAGACGCAGCAGACAAGCCCCCGCTGCCAGCTAAAACTCTGGTGCGGGGGACAGGTTAGTCGCAAGTTAGCTGCCAAGTCCGCGGCCAAGCCACGCATGCTGCGATCTCCTCCTCGAACGACGGAGCTAGCGGCGGCGCTATGTATTCCTCCCTATCTATCTACTGAAGACTAAAGCACCGATAAATCTACACGCTGCTTGTGAAACTCTTGCCTCGTACTGTTCACACAATCCTTCATTTGCCAGTGCCATTTAGTTCTCGTGAATGTTTGCCGAGATCCATTTGCCGAGATTCGCTCGACAAAGAAACAAACACCTCATGGACCCATGAAAAACTTGGATTTGCAATTGCAATTGCCAACGCGTTGAACTTGAGCATGCAACGCTTCAACACTCGAAGGAGCCTACAAGCCCCATGGTACGCTCGCTGCGACTGCCAGAGCGGCGGCTTTATACACTCGCGGCCGTGCTGTACACGCCCTTGACACACATCCAAAATCCGCTA
Source organism: Phytopythium chamaehyphon (assembly GCA_023334415.1). Lineage (NCBI taxonomy): Eukaryota > Oomycota > Peronosporomycetes > Pythiales > Pythiaceae > Phytopythium > Phytopythium chamaehyphon. The sequence goes on along the minus strand of JAASGX010000192.1, from coordinate 2,874 downwards.
GGACAGCGGCGGCACCTCGACCTTGAGCAGCTCGGCCTGGGCCTCCTGCAGCGACCCGATAGACGTCGAGCGCAGCCGCTGCTCGGCGTCGCCCTTGGGCATCACTGCGACCTTGCGGTGGCTGGGCGATATGAGCTCCACGGGCGGGGGCAGCGATGCAACCGCGTGGACGGGCGTCGTGAACTTCCCAGGCTCGATCTCGGCTGGCAGCGGAGGGATCATTACGCCCAGCGGGGGCGATGCGGCCGCCGCAGCCGACGAGGAGATGGCGCTGGCGGCCTCTGCGAGCAGCGAGGCATCCTCGAGCATGTCTTCGCCCACAAGGTCGGAGGAGGCGGTGGAGGAGGCGGTGGAGGAGGTGCTAGAGGTCGCCGCGGGCAGCTTCTTGACGCGCTGGACCCTGCCGCGCGCGTCCGGGTCCTCGAAGACGGCGCGCTGCTTGTCCTCGACGAGCGCGATCTGGCGCGCGTACTTGACCCTGTCGGCGTCGCTCTCGGCCTGCGCCTGCAGCTGACGCAGCATGTGCGCCGTGCGCGCGAGCGAGCGGATCTGGCGGTGTGGCCAGCGCTTGATGCCGCAGCGCCGGCAGATCTTCTTGAGGAACGTCGTGCAGATGCCCAGCTCGCGCGCCACCTGCACGATCGGCTTGCCGAAGTGCACGCGCAGCTGCTCCAGCGTCAGCTCGCGCGCCAGCGAGCTCAGCCGCGCCTGCCGCTTGCCATTGCTGCTGCTCGTGCTGCTGCTGCTGTTGCGGCTGCGGCTGCTGGACTCGCGGGCCGCGCGCGTGGCCACGGCCAGCACGAGTGACGCGCCCTGTGTCTCCTCCATCATGCCCAGCAGCGAGAGGCTCGCCTCCACCTCACGGTCGCCCATGGCCGTTGGCGACGCTTGGCGCTGCTTGATGTGCTGAAAAAAGAACGCGGGGGAGGGAAGGCGAGGAGACGCATGGCTTGCTGCCCTCGGTGTTTTTGTTCCCTGTAGTATTGATTAGTATTTGATGTATAATATAGCATATATTGTAGCATATGTGATTTCATTAATTAATTACCTACGACAAAGGATAGGTGGCGTTGACCAGCAATACTTTGGCGGCCTCCCATTCGGCAACGTTCTCAGTCGGAATGTATCAGGCGGTTGCGCGTTCGCGGTTGTCACTTTGAAAAGCCGTCAACGGCTATCCTTGTAATTTTTAGCTTTTCGCCACGACAGCTTCAGATCCCGAAGCACCGATCCGACATGCAGGCGGCCGAGAGCGCGCCGCCGACGGCCGCGGGGGCCGCACCGCCCGCCTTCTTCGACTGCAACATCTGCCTGGACGCGGCCTCGAGCCCCGTGGTGACGCTCTGTGGTCACCTCTACTGGTGCGCGCGCCCGTTTCTCCGTGCCGGTCCCCTGGGAATTTAATCGCCGCTCGTGCTCGCGTCCTTGCTAGTTGGCCGTGTCTGTACCAGGTGAGCGAGCGGCTTTGGCGGTCGATTGACTGCCACTTGGTAGTGGGCTGATGGATAGCGAGCGCAGTGGATGGAGAGGCACAGCGAGTGCCCAGTGTGCAAGGCCGGCGTGGCCGAGGAGAACGTCATCCCGGTCTACGGACGCGGCTCCGAGGCCGTCGACCCGCGGTGCGGTTTTATGGATGAAATGAGCTTTTCAACTGATTGGTGGAGGTGCTGATGTGCGTTGTAAAGCACGGTGGAGAGCGCGGACATTCCGTCGCGACCGCGCGGCCAGCGGCCGGACGCCGAGTTGCTGCGGCGCCGTCGTCCACGCAGCAACGTGCGACCAATTGGCTTTGTTTTGCTGCAAGAGCAGCGTGGAACTCAATTCATATGTTGTGGTGATGGTTGCGCAGTTTGCGCTCTTCCAGGGCCAAGGCTCAGCCTTCTCGCTGTCTCCGACCATCGGGTTCTTCCCGGCGCTCTTCGGCGTCCCCTTCGTGCGTCTGGCCACAGTATACATGAACATATGAAATACTCCTAGACTAACTCGAGCTGTCCGTCATCACCCAGCAACCACCGGCAGCAGCGACGCATCGCGCGGATGGCACGCCGCTCTCGCCTGCCGAGGAGCGACAACAAGTGCAGCAAGCGTTCCTCTCTCGCGTGCTGCTGGTCGTTGGCAGCCTGGTCATTTTCTGCCTCATCACTTTCTGAGCTGGTATTGCGCTAATGACATGTATTGTTGACTTACTTACACTACTACTTGGGATATGAAGGACGCATGATGCGTCTTACTTGAGCTTACGGCGCAGTCTCCATGGGCGTCGACACATCAAATGTGACTTGTCCGTTGATCTCGGCGACCTCGACATGGCTCTTGGGGCGCAGCTTACCAGCGATGATCAGACGACTCAAATCCGTCACAATGTGCTTCTCAATGTATCGCTTGATCGGACGCGCGCCATACTGTGGATCGTACGAGGCGTCTAGGATCGCGTCCAGCGCACCGACGGTAACGTTGACAGTGATTTGTGACTCCTTGAGGCGCTTGACCACCGAGTCGAACTGCAGCAGCACAATCTGGCGCAGCTCGCGGCGGCCAAGGGGTTCGAACACCACAATGTCGTCCAGACGGTTGAGCAGCTCTGGTCGGATCGTGTGGCGCAACTGCTGCAGCACGAGCTCGCGCTGCTTGGCAAACGAATGCTTGACTTCGTTCTCGGTCTGGTCCAGACGCATCTTCTTGCTGGCACGCGGCGACAAGCCCGACTCGAACAGCAGATGCTCAGCTCCAATATTGGACGTCATGATGACCACGACGTTCGCAAAGTCGACAGTGCGTCCATGCGAGTCGGTGAGGCGGCCGTCGTCAAGCAGCTGGAGCAGAATGTTGAGCACCTTTGGATGAGCCTTCTCGATCTCGTCAAGCAGCACAACG
>JAASGX010000191.1:0-36091 GCA_023334415.1 Phytopythium chamaehyphon | reverse complement strand
TTCGCGCTCGCCGAGGAGGACGCGCGCGCGCTCGCCGACCTGGAGGCCGAGCTCGCGCGCTTCCTGGGCGCCTGCGCGCAGGTCGGCGCCTGCTACATCGTGACGAACGCGCTCAAGGGCTGGGTCGAGGAGTCGTGCGCGCGCTTCCTGCCCTCCGTGCTGCCGTTGCTCGAGGGCGTGACCGTCGTCTCGGCGCGCTCCAAGTTCGAGTCCACCTACCCCTACAAGCCCGTCGAGTGGAAGATCGCCGTCTACAAGGACCTGCTGGCCAAGCACGCGGGAGAGGCCGCGGCCGACGCGGCCGACGCCGAGCGCCAGCGCGCCGCAAGCTTTGAGGCCCCGCCCTGTCAGCAGATCATCGCCGTCGGGGACTCGAGCATCGACCGCCGCGCCATCCAGTACGTCGCGCGCCGCACGCCCAACGTGCAGCTCAAGTCGGTCAAGCTGCTCGAGAACCCGACCGCGCGGCAGGTCTACAAGCAGCTGCGCCTGCTGGGCGGCTACCTGCCGCAGCTGAGCAAGCACCGCGAGGCGCTCGACCTCGAGCTCTCGGCCAAGATGCTGCGCTGAGCGCGCCCCGGTCAGCCCTCGAAGCGCTCGAGAGCGGCGCGACGTGCACGCGCCCCATTATGTATCGACCCAGTGGCCACCACCCATCGTATGTATTTTCCTCCAGCAAACTAATTCACTATAAACACGCAGCGACGATTCCCCGTCCACTCACGCGTCTTGACTCTACCGTGCATCAAAGCCTGCCTGCAGCGCAGCCATCACGACCCCATGCATCCGCCGCGCGCTTTTGCTGCCACGCTCACCTTCGACTAGACAGAGAGCAAGCCGAGTCCACCGGTTCGCCACATGCAGTTGGGCGGGAGTGGGCCGTTCCGACGCTTCTTGTCTGCGCTTCTCGGCGCTTCCTGGCGCTCCATTTGCTGCGTCAACGGCCTGCACCGAGTCGAGGCGATGATGGGCGCTGTCTATTTTTTATCGCTGCAACTCCCCGTCTTTCCTCCGAGTGACCCGACCGACTTTGTCCCGTGTGCGTGCATTGCCGGCCCTGGGCGGCGAACATGGAGGCGTGAGCAAGCGACTTCAACGTCGGCGGCTGACCACTGACTGCCGTGGTACCGCAGACTCAGTTTGCCAGACTGTCAAGACCATGCACCGCTCGCAGTGGAAAGGTGCCGCCACGGTTGAAAATGTTGCTCACGACCCCATGCCAATGCTGAAAAGGATCTTCGAGACAGGCAAAGTACGGAGGCGGACAGCTCCGAGGGTGCTGGAGGCCATCAGCGTCAGCAATCAGGAGCGATTCAATTCACGTCGAAGCTGGTGTTGCTGCGGGTTGGAAACCCTACGGCCCACTCAGCAGTACTGCGACTGCGATCAAGACCACGAACTGGAGGGCTTTCGTCATGAAAAGCTCAGTCACCGGCGACCTCGTCCACGGTTATCTGACGTTCCGCTTCCTCTGCTCGTGCGCTACACTGACCGATCGATCGGTGTCTGTGAGCGGCGACATAGTTGCCATCGGCAGCGATCTCCTCGCCTCGAACGCTGCCGATTCTCCCAAGCACGCTACAACGCGAATAGCAGCAGCGAGAGCGATTCTGGTACTAGTGGTTCAGAAAGTGACGAGTCTGATCGTCGACACTCGAGCATTCGAAACGAGCGCTTCCGCTCGCTTGCAGCTTTGTCGAGACTGCAGCACACTGCAGCAATTGCTATTCAGGTGCGACACCACCTACTTTCCAAGCTGCTCTATCCCTAACAGAATGCATACTGAAGCAGGAGTATCGGTTCTACCGCCGCCGCTGCATGAATCGGCGACGACGAGCGACTGAACTCGAGACCCGCGCGCAAGCATGGCTCAATAGCTTTTTGAAGGCAGAACTGGAGCGGGAGCTAGTCCCGCTCTGTCTGCTAGAGTTACTCGCCGACAAGAGAGACAAGGTAGCGTAAAAGTCTACGGTGGCATTTGTTCGTCTGACCCTCTGAGTGAGTCTCCATCTAGGCACTCGTTGACGCGCAGCGCAGGCGGGAACTGATCGACAGATTAGCGATAGAGATGCGAGATGAACTTATTGCGGTGGAGGTGGCTCGGGCGACTCGTGACGTATTCACGTCGGTGCTACGCGAGCTCGTCGCGGAGTATATGAGCGCTCGAGCACCTCAAAAGCTGGAGCGAGCTGCCACCAATCCAGCCCGCGCGGTCGCCTTCGACATGTTGGCTGAGTGGACGCGTGAGCTCACCCAGGAAGTCCTGCTACAAGGTGTCGACGCTATTGAAATGCAGCATTGCCGCAACTCACTAACACAAAGCTGCCACAGCGCTGGACGAGCTCACAAGCGAGTACCTGGGTGGCCAACAATCCTTTGAGCGGGTGAGCGAGCGGAGCGGTGCAACAACAGAGCTGTCAAGTGGGGAATGAGCTCGAAGAGCACGGTCAACATGGGTTGTGAAGAAGGAACGCGTTGGTGCGCTCTATTCATCTAATGCACGCAGCTCTATCCCTCCCAGCGCTGGTTCGCTGGCCTCCCGCCATTAAATACCGCCGTTCTCAGTACACGTGCTTGTACTTCTCGCGGCGGTGCAGGCGCTGCGCTCCTCGCTGGGACTTGGCGCCTCGGCGGCCCTCGTAGCCCTCGGCGCGCTCCTTGGCCCTGTCCTTCTTCTGCCGTTGGCGGCGCGACTGCGCGCTCCTGGCGCCCTGCGCGGCGCGCGGCTGGAAGGCCTCGGCCTCGTCGTCGAAGGCCTCGAGCGCCTGCGAGAGCGCTGACGCGGGTGCCTTCCTGGCCGGCGCGGCGGCCTGGCGCTGCCTGGCGAGCGCGCGCGCGGCCTCGGCCTGCTGCTCGGCTTGGCGGTCGCTGCGCTTCTGCGCCAGCAGCTCGCGCGCCGCCGACGGGCCGCCCGCTGGGCCGCGACCCGCGTCACCGAGCGCCTGGTCCAGCGCCAGGTCCAGACCCGAGAGCGCCGACGTCACGAGCGCGCGCGAGGCCAGTGAACTGAACGGGTTGGCTGGGGCTGCGGCTGGAGCTGCGGCTGCGGCTGGAAATGGAGCTGGAGTGGCTGCGGCTGGAGCGCCGCCGGCGAGCGAGGCGCGCAGGCTCGAGGCGAACGGCTGGGCCATAGCGAGTCGCTCGGCTTGGTGACAGGGGAGCGGGTGGCTAGAGGTACGCTCCAGAAAAAGAGGTGCGTCTGGGCCCGCTTGCCACCTGCCCAGTTGCCATGCAGACGGATCGCGAGTCCACGCCCGTCAAGCAGCGCCAGAAGGTGCGTCCGCCTCCCCGCCCTCGGCCTCGCAGCCCCTGACGCTCCTCCCTCCTCCCTCCTCCCGCAGCGCGGCGCCAGCCGCAAGAGCGCCAACCCCAGCGCCAGCGCCAGCGCGAATGCCAGCGCCAGCGCCAGCGCCGGTCCCGCGCGCGCCTTCCGCGCCGCCCCCGCGGCCCCGCGCGTACGTCCGGCCCTCTCTCTCCTCCCGCGGCTGCCGCTGATCCGCTGCTGACGAGCCGCAGCCGCGAGCCAGGCCGCCGCCCGCCGCGCCCGCCGCGATCCTCGCCAAGCCCGCAGCAGCAGCCGCGAGCGCGCCGACCGGAGTGCTCTGGGAGCCCGCAGACGCCAGGCCCGTGACGCAGCGCGCGTTGACCGGCGCGCTGCACCTGCGGACGGCGCCAGACGCCGAGCCGGCGGCCAGCGCGCGCCACAGCGTCGGCGCGGCCGCGACTCCGCCCGGGAGCGAGCGGAGACCGCCGTCCGTGATGCGCAAACCCCCGCACGCGGCGCCATCGACAGCTGCGAGCAGGCTGCCGACGACCAGAGTCAAGGTCGTGACGCCCGCGCTGCAGTTCGCGACGGACCTCGGGTCCAAGCTCAGCGGCTGCCTCGAGGTCAGCAACCTGACAGTCGTCGGGGTGCTCGGCTTGGATGGAGTCGGCAAATCCACGGTCATGTCGGCCATTGCGTCAAAGGCAGAGAACCAGGACAGCGTGTTCCCAGCGCAGTCGCTCGAGGCGGTGGCGCTGGGCCGCGCCGAGACGGTGGGCATCGACATGGTGATCGTGCCAAACAGCAGCCAGCACCGCCACCTGGTTCTGCTGGACACGCAGCCTCTACTCAGCGGCGCGTTGCTGGCCGATCTTCTCGCAAAAACGGACTCGACGGCGTCTGCGTCGTCTGCTGCGCTCCAAAACCAGCAGCAGCGAGGGTTTTTTAACCCTCCCGCAGCGCTGTCGGCTGAACAGCAAATTGACGTGGCGTCGTATCAGCTCGCAGTATTCCTCGCCTCTGTTTGCCACTACGTGATTGTTGTCCACGATGCGCTCGCAGGGGATGGCTCCGAAGACGCATTACTCCTCACGCAATTTTTTCGTGGGGTGCAGCAAAAGCTCGAACAGTGCCGAGTGCCACATGTATCGGGAGCCCCGCTTGCGACTCGGAAGCACATTGCACAACTGATGTTCGTTCCCAACAACATGCCAGCTGTGTCTACGCCAATACGGGAGCGACTGCAGCGTCACACTGCAGGGTTGGAGCTCATGTGGGGAGCACAAAATCTTTTGAGGGTAAGGCAAAGTCCTCTCGCGCCGATCGTTGCCACTAGCTGCGTTGAAGAAATGAAAGAGGCCCCGACAAAGTGGAAAAAGAGGGGTAAACCTGCGGTCGGGGGAACAAGCAGCAACAACAGTCCATCTGTGGCGATGCCAGGTCACAACGAAAATCCGTCACGCAAGATCGAGTCTGAAGAAGCCGATGTGGCTGGCAAATGTGTCCCGTTTTTCTTGCTGCCTCATAATAGCGAACTGCTTGCAGCTGATACTAGTGAGGTCAAACGAGGGAAGCCTCAGCAGCGCCGATGCGACAAACTGAAGCTCGACGCATCAGCGCAGGCGCTGTACCGTTTTGTTCGTGCTCTCCCAGCAGACTCAACCTTCACTTTTGGATCAGTCCCAGAGCTGTCTCGCCCTCTTACGCTTCGAGAGTGGCTCAGCAATGCGTCTCGCGTGTTTGAAAGTGTGCGAAAATCAGCTGTCTTCACAGCAGAGTATGCTGCTGGGAGATGATAAACGCCACATGCTGAGTAAATGTGAACTGCTTTTGGAGTCTCACTTGCACAATCATCTGCAGATTCGTCGCTAAACAACGGGTCAATAGGTCACAACGTATTACCAAGCGAACATGTTGCCTCCACGCCCCATTATCCCTCGAATTCTCGTAAAATAATAGCCGCATCAGCCTAAGCGGCATGAATAGCACTGAACATGTCTTCAAGTTCAACTGGGTAGGAACGCATTATGGTTGGTATACATGACGCTGTTTTCTTTAGATACTCCCAGTTGGTTGGCGATGCATTCATCAAGTTCGAGGTAGATGATATTGAGAAAGCGGTCAGCTCTCCTGCGAAAATTTTACTTCTCTCCTGACTGTACGGTGACCCAGCAGCTGAAATCCGCTCTAAGTAGAGAACATCGCCACGGAAAGCCAGCCACTCATCTATCCAACTCGGAAAATGTAGCGATGAAAGTGTCGTCCAAGTTGATCGATGTGAGCTTTTGTGGAAGGCGTGGAAGTTTGCCGGGAAGAGTAGATATGTTGGTTGATCGAATGTCCAGGTATTCATTTGCCGGGATCTCAAATAGTTCGGCTGGCACTTCATGGAGCGGGTTTCCACCGACTATTAGTAGATATGTTGGCAGCAACTTCGTCACAGTAGGCGTCACATAGGACAGCTGGGCATTCACGAAATGCACAATTGCTCCTGGTGGCCACTTGAGATCAAGGTTACTCGGGAGCTCGGCGAGGTTTGTGTTTAAAAAAAATGGCTATCGTCATTGTCTGAGGGAAATCAGCTGATAGAAGCCCTAGTGGAATCTTCCCGTCGTTGAAGTTGACACGAATGAACGCAATTAGATTGAAACTCGGCTGGGTGGTTGTTGTCACTGCAGCATCTTCACTCCATTCCTCAACGGTGGTGTTGTACATTTTGATCGTGTCGAACAGCGGTAATGACTTGATTATAGGTGGCATTTCGAACGCTGTACAGTGCCGAACCAGAATCTCCACTACTGATGGTCTGTGCAATCCTTTCAGCCGCTCCTCTACTTCTTCTGCACTGCCCGTAATAGCTGAGTGGCCCTTAACTTCTTCATTGGACGCTTTCAACATGCGATATGTGGTTGACCCGGTCTTCAGATCACTACGTATTAGTTTTGGCGCCTTTGGTAAGTCCGCAGAGTAATCTACTGCAACTGGAGAGCTCACAAATTGCTTGAGTGTGCCCAAAGTGTTGACCATGCTATTTGCAAACACTAATTGAATTGCAAGATCAGAGAGCGAAGAGACAAGCATGATATTGAATTCGTAAATTGCGTTCGTCGCCCACATATCTTCGTACCACTTGATTCCAAATAATGTTGGCGAGCCTGGCTCAACATCCTTCATGTAACTGAACACAAGCACGATCGGAACGCCCAGTGATGACATCAGATCTAGCGCTAAGTCGCACAATAGTGTCACCATATAACGGTTTGTTGATTGCCGGTGAAAAAATGTGTGCACTGCTGCTGTTGACCAGCAACTTGCCACTAGAAGTCCAACAAGCAATCGATTCAGCCATTGCCTTGAAAGAAAAAGAATCATTCGATATGCCTGGATTGTTTGAACTGCGGATTCGATTTCCTCGCGTGAAAGTAACAGCAAATCAAAGCACGGCAGTTGACACCAAATACTTTGGCTGAGCCTGAGAGCACTGAATACAGCCAGTAAACTAGTTTTTAAATTTGACTGTCCTTAGTCTTTTGTTCTTAGTCTTTCGAAGGACTTGAAATAACAAATCGTCAAGCTTGAATCGAAGCAGCAAGCATCTTGAGTATACACCACGCATGAACAATTGCGACTAGGCCGAAGCCGCCTGCAACGATTGTGTGCGTGCTTGGTTCAATTCCAAAGCGGAATATCTCTAGGCCGACGCTCGCCCCACTGTTTCGGAGGGTCGGGTAAGCAAATGCAAACACCACCATAGAAAAGCAGCGCACAGCAATGAATGAACATGAATGCCATCCACGCGATTGCAGTTACGAATCCACCAAAATGATCTCGGTACGCTTTGGGCTTGCAGTTGTTTTATATCCGCGGTTGTTGCCGCGCTTTGATCGAAGGGAACTATCATGCTGAGCTTGAGAGATTGCGTTGAAGCTTTAGGAGCTGCGCTGACAGAGCACAAGTCGATCATCCACTCAGCCCAGCAAAGTTAGACCACCAAATCGATGCCCAATCTTTTAGTGTGTCACACTGTGTGTACGCGAGAATTTTCAACAATCAAGCGACAGAAGCTGTCTAATTCGATTTGCTTCCATTCTATGGGAGTTCGTGAACATGTCCGTTTTCGTACTTTTCCTCGTGGCTGCCATCCAGCACGCTTGAGATCCAGGCATGCAGCTCGTCGGCGAGAATCTCCGCCTTTGTCTTCTGGATGTTGTGTCCTCCTTTTTCAAAAGCAAAGCGCGGGCCGGGGCGAAGACAATCACTAACAGCCTCAAACACTTCTTCCTCAATGAGTGCGTCGTCTTTGGCCCACGCCACAAAGCTCGGAAGGTGCGAGTTGCGCGTCAAATGCTCGCTGAAAAGCTTGAAGTCGGCGCTGGCACAACGCACAATGCCGGCTGCAAAGTAGTCGGGCGTGAACCCCCTAGCTGGAAACTTTAGCCACTGGGTGTAGATCTTTTCAACAAGGACCTTGGCCAGCCCTTCGATTGGCGCAACGCCTGAGCGCAACATGCGCCACATGAGGTCGTTGACGCGCGGCACCAGAGCCTTGTGCGGCCGGTGGCCAGCACTCGCCAGAAGTGCGAGGCCCTTGACGTCGATCTCCCGCTCGTTGGCGTCAATTCCCGTGAAATGCACGGCTGCGTGGCCCCCGAATGAGTGCCCGAGCACGAACACCGGGCTGTTGCTGCCAAGGAGCACCTGGTGCACGGCCTTGTAGGTCAGGTACATGGACGGCAGCGCACTGATGTGCTGGTAGTAGTTGTCTCGGTCGAGCACTTGGGAGTCGCCGAATCCCGGGAGGTTAACGCCCAACACGCGCACGCCTCGCGCGGCCAGCAGCGGGATCATGTGTCGGAAGTCGCGGTAGGTGCCTGGCGCGCCGTGGATGAGCACGAGCGTCGGCGCGTCGGCAGCGACTCCGGCCGGCTGCACGTCGACGTACTCGATGCGGCACTTGCCGTCGACCTCGACGAACGATGGAAGAGGCAGCTCCACCGGCTTGCGAGACACCGAGAAGCCTCGCGCCAGCGATTGACTGGAGCGGAGCGTTCGCCACGCGTTGGCGCCGGTCTGGGGGCCCCAGGGACGCGCGGAGGCCGCCGAGGCCGCGAATCGAAGCGCGGAGCTCGGAGCAGCAGCTGCGAGCGGCGCGGTGGCGCGGTGGAGGAGCTTGCGGGCGCTGCGGGCGGCCGGGAGGCGCATGGCGGGCGCGGATCGAGATGCGGAGTGGCGAGGCGGCGTGGCTGCTCAATTGCGCGAGGTGCGCAATGTCTGACTCGCGATGTCCGGCTGGAACTGCCGCGATATCAGGCTGGAAGGGGTTAATGGAACTGTTTAAGCTGACTGGAAAGCGTTTCGTCAACGTCACTCACGTCGGATCCGACCTGACGTGGCAGATCAGATGGACTCGAGCAGCTCCGTACGATAGATTGATAGACGCGACGCCACCAGGCGCGAAGAAGCGCTCGCTCGCTCGCCGCCAGTGGATCGCAGCGCTGCTATAGCGTCCTGCGAGGCCTCCTGGCGCTTTGTCATTGCCAGCTCGGTCAGCCATGCTGAAGCTCTCGAAGCTGTCGGCGACCAGTCGACTGGGGGCAAGCGGCACTCGCTCGCTGTCGCTGTCGCGGCTGCTGCTGCCCACAGCCAAGCCGCTCGCGCCGCGCGAATATCGCCCACCGCCGCCGCCGTTGCCGGAGCCGAGCCACATCGAGGTCGACGGGCGATGCCGCATCGAGTACATCGACGTGGCGCCGAAGACGACGACTACCGAGAGCCCAATGACAATGATCATGGTGCACGGCGCTCCAGGTCGGTATCAAGACTTTCGGCACCTGATCCCGCAGCTTCAGCAGTCGCATCCGCATGCGCGTCTGCTTGCTGTCACTTTGCCGGGATTTGGAGGATCGGCAGTGTTTCACGACAGCAGTGAGCGGTACTACGATGACATTAGCGCTTTGCCATCAGCGGAGCTGACGTTCCAAGCGTTGAGTGAGCTTTGCCCTCGACATGACCCGTCCAACCACAACGTGTTCCTCATTGGGCACTCGTTCGGCGGCCATACAGCACTCAACATTGCGGCACTCAACATGGCGAAGATCCCATCAGACCACGCTGCGGCAATAGACATCAAGGGCATTGTGTTGTTGGCATCTGCCGGATGCCAGCCGCATCGAGTCCTTCGGCCACGCGCGAATGCTGCATTGGTCCAAGTTCTTCGAGCGCAACTGCCACTTCTCGCCCAAATACTTCCCATGGTAGTCAAAGGGATCTACACAAAGCTGCTTCAGTTCGCTGACCACGCACCACCCGAGCACTACGTCGCTGGAGTCGTGAGAGCAGGCACGACTGACTTCGATGTTATTCGAGAGCATGCTCAGATGCTCCGAGCAAAAGGACTGCCAGCTTTGATGGCATGGTCGCAAAGTGATGAGTACATGGAGCATGAAATCCCAGAGGAGCTCGCGCGAATCGGTCCACTCGGCCCACGCTTCGCATTTCTCGGTGGAGGCCACAATATTCAAAAGACCCGAGCAGACCAACTTGCTACTGTGCTACAAGAATGGACCAAAAACGTTATTACTGTCCAGCGCAACACTGACGGGCGCGTAGCTAGCGATGTACAGGTTCTACCATAATCAGTTTTTCAATTGAGCGTTGGAAGGACCCACCATAAACCTTTTCGGAGACGTGTCAAATGTTAGACGGCTACGGATCGTTTCCGTCGTCTCTGTCGCTATCTTCTAGCCCCTTTATTCACAAAGAGACATGCCTAAACCCCACATCGCCTATCATCGATGTGAACCTGCGTCTCGCTGGGTGACATAACTTTACAAGTTACGACTGTGGTAGCAATACTAGGCGCATCAAGCCAGCTGGCCGCAAAACTGAGACTCGGCGAGCTCACACACTGGAATTGTGACCGAAAGGCTACTCATACTCAGTACCTGCATTCTGTGAAAGCTGTCATCTTGCCGATTGAAGATAATCTTCCAGTTCGAGCGGGAACTTATACATTTGCGTTGGCGTGCACGTTATTCCATACTTAAGGTATTCCCAATTACTGGGAGACGCATCCGTTAGCTTTGAAAGAGCCGAGGTCGATTTATCTGTGAACGTAGCTCGTTTCCCGGAGAATATCTGCTCTCGTTCCATGCAATATGGCGATCCAGCAGCAGAGATTCGATCAGAGTAGAGTGGATCCCCAGGAAAAGTTAGCCACGTGTCGATCCATGCAGGAAATGAGGATAACGACACTCCATCCAAGTTCATTGATTGGAGATTTCTTGCTGGGAAGGAAACATTTTCGGGTATTGCCGTGATCAGGGTAGAGCGCAGGTCAAGGTATTCAAGTTCAGGGATTTCGAAGAGATCCACGGGGACAAATCGGATAGGATTTGATCCTAGCATGAGTGAGGTCGGTGATAACCCGATGAGTACCGATGGAAAGCTACTCAACCTTGTAGAATCGAAATGAAGTATAGAGCCAGAAGGCCATTTCCTGTCCAAGTCGTCTGGGAGTTCACGAATGTTTGAAAGCACAAAGGCAACGATGCTGACGCTGACAGGAAAATCAAGGTTTTGGAGGCCTGGAGGTAGCAACCCATCTTTGAACCCAGTTCGGATAAAGACGGCGATGTTGAGGTTAGGATGAAACTGCGTTGTAAGCGCTGCATCATTACCCCAGTTTTCGACACTTGAGTTGTACATCTTAATTGTAACCAAGTTGGAGAATACTTGAATATGCGTCGGCATCTCAAAGGCAGAGCAATGGCGCACCATGAGCATGACCACAGTGGGAGCGTACAGTGGTTCCAGACGCTCATAGGTCTCCAACATACTCCCATTGAATCCCTCTCTATAACAGTCTATCAAAGCAAGGTGGCATGCAGGACGAGTAATTCCCCACGGACGGACTTGCGTCAGGCAAAGTGAACTTGAGGGGTCAAACTCCGCAACGATGTGAAGCATGAGCACTGTCGTTCCGCACAAGATAAAACCGATTCGTATCAGCTTGTTCATCATGGGGTCATTTTGTACAACTTTATTCGTTTGCTGTAGCCTGCGAAGTACCAATGAGTTAGTGCTGCCTGCTCTTTGTTTAGTACTATGATTTTTTCTTGTAGACATTGTTGACATGCTCGAAGCAACGGAAAAATGGATCAATCCTTTCAAAGTATTCAGGGTGCTAATTGTGCCAACTGCAAACACGATTCTTGTTGCCAGATCACCGAGGGAAACAACGAGAATCAACTGCAACTCGTACGATGCGTTGTACAACCACGCATCCTCAAACCACTTGACTCCGAAAAGGTCCGTAGCACTCGTATCAACGCCTCTCCAATACGAAGCGACTAGGGCAAGTGGAACACCAATCGAGGACGCAACATCGAGAGATAAATCACTCAGTAGTGCCACAAAGTGTCTGGGCATTGATTCTCTATGGAAAACAGTGTGGACTATAGCGACTGTCCAGCAGTTGAGCACTAGTAACACAACATAAATTCTGTTGAGCCACATCCGCGAGAGAAACAGGCTCATTCTATAGGCTTGAACAGCTTGGAGAGTGGTCTCTAGCACCTCTCGGGCGAGCAACAGCAAGTCAAAGCATGGTCCTTCGACGCCAAATATCCCGTTGCGGGTAAATACCATAACATAGAATAGTCCAGCATAGTGCTTGATTCGTCCACTAGACTTGGGAGGTATCTCGCGGGCTCCTCTTGAAAATGTAAGGCATCGATACTTTATTGACAGCACAACCATTTCGCTGATGAACCACGCGTGTAGAACAGCGATGGCAGCAAAGCTAACCGCAATGAGCGGGTAGTAGTTGACAGTGATTCCGATTCTGTACAAATTGAGTGAGTAGCTGGTATCACTGGCTCTCAATATCGAGTATCCATATGCCGCACTGCTGTAAGAAATTAATGCCAAGATATGGATCGACAAGAATGTCGTCCATGCGAAAGTGATACTCAATCGATTGTAGCGAGGTCGCTGCGCATTGACAAGAGATGATTGCTGTCGCCATGGTGCAATCATAAAGGCGGGGAAGCGGGCTGTTGAGGAGGGTGCTCGCTGTTCTTGGTCAAGGAGTCTTGTGGATATGTATTCCTGTAGGAGACACTTTGCAATGAACAGTCGAAAATAGTTTCGAATTTTGAGCTTGTACGAGCGATTTGACAACAACGCAGCCATGATCAGCCCTTCCTCTGCTGGGCCAGCGCCGCGTGACCTACGAAAAAGACAACGACATAACAACTGGCGATGGAGTGCTACAATTGCAGCGATCTGGTTGACTTTTGTTGCCCTTCATGCGTTCCCTTTGTTGTATTTCTCGGTCTCTGCTTGTGCATATTGGTTTCTGCGTGACAGTGGGGTCAGCAACTATTTGAGTTTGTACAAGATTGGTATCGGGCCTACACATTACCGCTCCGTATCTGTCGCCTACGGCTTTGTCGCAGTTCTGCACCTGTGGGTGATATTGCGAATGATCTCTTCGTCGATCCGACAGCAGAGATTTGTCTTCAGTGATACCCTCCACATCAGTCGCGGCACTACAAGTAGAAATATCACCTACACCATTCGTCAAGTTGTTGTTGCAGTGTATATCACGCTTTTCTCGCCAACAGGGTTGTTGGGTGTGAGCGGGCCGTGCTTTGATCTTGTGCTTCTGGCTCGAGAAATGCTGGAGACACTATTACAAACCGTGCAAGCGTACCGAATGAGCCTGTACCTCTCGCGCCCGTCTTTGAACAGATTGTATGTCGCCCTCTTGGTTCTTAATTGCTGGATAATGGCACTCGTGCATGTGCTCTTCCATCGATCTTCGACATCTAGGTATTTTGCCTCTTTACTGTGCGACCTTGTTCTTGATGTCGCCTCATCCATTGGCGTGCCGTTCGCACTCGCCGTGATATACTCTAAAGACGCAGACACAAATTCAAGTAGCCTTTTTGGCCTGAAGTGGTTTGAAGATATATGGCTAGCAAACGCATCGAGTGAGTTTCAGCTAATCCTCGTTGCATCGTGGGCCGATTTGGCCTCTAAAATGTTCTTCTCGATTAGCATGGTCGGTACGCTGAACACTATCAAACGATTTGTTGATGCGGCTCTTGACCGAACGGAAGAAGTTGCCTGGAGGCAGCGCTGGAACTCAATTGTACCAGATACGAAGCACGAACGAAGTCGCCAGACCCACTCACTGACACTACAAGTATTGAATATATCGAGCAATGCAGTAAAGAACCATCCAGTCCTTAAAAAAGCGTTAAAGATAGTGTTTGCTGTATGGGGAATGGCAATTTTGGTGTTCCATCTTGTAGCAGAGTCGAACCCACATATTGCTGGGTGTGTCATGCAAGTAAGGCCATGGGGAGTGAGCCGGCCTTCTTGCAACCTGATGCTAATCAACTGCTACTCTGACAAGATTTTCGGAAGCGAACTAGAAATTCACGAGCGCTTGACATCATTGTACCCTCCAGCGTTGGGCAAGATAGTTATTCGGCATTGCTCATCGTTGCAGATACCACCAATCATCCAGTCGTACTCAAGTTTGAACATCATCAAAATCTATAATTCTACGATTACTAGGTGGGATTTAGATGCTGCTCTAACGAAAACCACCCACCCAACGATTTCGATTCTCATGATGACGCGCGTAAATACGTCAGATGGCTTGCTGCCTGTGGGACTTCAAAGTCCAGACTTTCCGCAGTCGCTCTTCATATTAGGATTTGTTGTGACCAATATCCGTGAGCTCCCTGATGACCTCGCCTTGAAGTGGCCATCTCATGCAATTATCCATTTTGACACTGCAAAATTCACGCATATACCAGCACCATTACTGCGCTTGTCACCACGAACCCTGATTTTTCCGGCTAACCCAATTGAGCAAGTGTCAAGCGAAATCTTTGAGCTCCAAGGACTCGAGAATATCGACTTGCGGGAAACACTGATCACCGATCTTCCTGATAATGTCACTAGACCGTCACCTTCCCTTACAAGCATAAACTTGGACGGGACGAACGTCTCGTCATTTCCAGCATGGGTCGACGAGTGGCTGACTTTTCCCGGCGACTTGCTTTTCACCGAGAGGATTTCTGCTGCAAGATCTCCTTACTGTACTGAACGAGATCGAATCTTTGCAGGCGAGCAATCAGGATTCACAATGAACTCGACTGAATCGAGCTCCAGGCTCCTGGATGCGTCTAAGGACAATTGGGAATACTTGAAACGTGGAGTAGCGTGCACTGCAACATTTATGTATCGGTACCCGCTTGCTATGGAAGACTTTTTCAGTAAAGTTTCATGAAAGCTAAACAACATTCATTCATATTGATGGCATGCATTTTGCGTCTTGCAGGGCATCTATCCTTGGCGTTGCAATTCAAGTTTGGATTATCCAAGATGACGAACTCATTTGATCTCATTGGCAAGGGTCTGTTGAGATCACAAGCGATGATTGTTCCTTTTGGACAGCCAACTGCTCTCGACATGCGCCACGTTCAACGAGCTCGATGTAGCCTCGCCGCTGTTGGAATGGCTTGGTGAGCCTTCTTTTTGCTGCACTTCTTCGCTGAAATATTCTATGGCTCGTTTGCCGGGCATATGCCATACTAAAAAGCAGTGGCGTGAGCTACGGTCTGGATCTCTATCATATCGGCGTCAACTCTCATTACTACTACACAATTGCTATATATTACGGAGGAATTGTGGTTACCCATAGGCGGTATGTCTTTCATATGGCTGCAGCTTCGATTTGCGATCGCCGGCTTATATTCGCCAGTGAAGACAATACGCTTGTCATTGGAGAATCCAGTAGAATTGCGATACGCATTGTGGGCTCAATCTAATCGGCGAGCCTGACATGTTTGGTGATAAATGGTGTCGAGATGTGTGAGCAACCACTGCAACTAGCGAGTTTCAGCTGATTTTGGTGTCATTTCTGCCCGACCTCGCGTCGCGTATACTCTTTGCTATCAGTACGATCAGTACTATCACGACAGGTCGAACAACAGCTCGGACATGGACGAAGCGTTAGACAACGATAATACCAGAATCAAAACTAAGTGGTGGCTCAACCGTGTATCGGGCACTCAACTAGGCGAATATTGTGGTCATAAACCATCCATTGGCGACTAAGCTTATTCGATTTGTCTTTGCTGCGCGGGGCACTATCATACTCGCCCCCTACTTCACTGCGCAGTCAAATTCTCCGGTCCCAAAATGCCTCATGCAAGGGTAATTTTGGGGAGTCATGCGGCCATCGTGCTATCTAACCCTTGTCGATTGCAATGCCAATAGGATGGCAGGAACAGCTACCCAGGATCAGTAGCAGCTAGAGATGCTACATCCCCCGCCCTTGATTGAGCTTCTTGTCCGGTGTTTGAGATGCCAGCAATCATCCAGACATTCCCGCTGTTAGATACTATCAAGATGAACAACTCCTCAATCGAGCACTGGGACGATGGCTCTGCCATCACTGCGCGCTTCCACCCTAGCTTTTGGATTCTTGCGTTTATCCGAGTTCGTTTCAAGGAGGGGCGGCTTCCTCGAGGGCTCTTGCCGGCGGACTTCCCTTCTATGACGAGTATGTTCGTGTTCGTCGCAACAAATCTCTTCACGCTCCCAGAGGATCTTGATTCAAAATGGGCAGCTGGGTCGCTCGTGTACTTCGACTCGGCACAGCTAATCGAGGTCCCTCCTACCCTCTTTCGGTTATCGCCGACTTCTCTTCGATTAGCGCGCACTCCGGTCAGAGAGGTGCCGGCCGAGCTGTTTGAGCTGCCAGGCCTCGAGTACTTCGCTTTGCGGTCGACCAACATCTCAAGAGCTGCCGACGAATGTGTCCGCCCCGTCCACGAAGCTCATATCCATGAACTTGGACGGTACGAACGTGTCGGCCTTCCCCTCGTGGGTAAACGAGTGGCTCAGCTTCCCAGGAGACGTGCTGTACCCGGCGGGCTCGCCCACGTGCGCTATTCGAGCGCGCGTGTTCAAGGGCGAGCTGGGCGAGTTCCCGTCGGCGTCACCAGCAGCAGCAGCAACGCAGTCGCGACTCACGGACGCGGCCGTTGGCAACTGGGCGTTCCTGGAGCGCGCAGTGGCCTGCTCGCCCACCGTCATGCGCGTCTACCCGCTCGCCGTCGAGGCGCCGTGTAAAACGAGCACCTGATAACGAATGATACGTGTGCCACGTGAGCTGGCGTTGACGTGGCGGTGTCACTCGCTTCGATCAAGGGAAAATATACTATGGGTGACAGGATATAGAATCGTGAGGAAGCCTATTCTATCCTGTGTCCCCGATGATATTCTCCACAACTATATTTTCAAAACGGGTTATGTAATTTTGCAGTGGATTAGTCGATTTGCGCGAAGGGTGGATTTTGCTGCGACACGATTCGCCAAAATCCGGCGGGGTTTGGACCCAGACATTACCGGTTTTGGCAGTGGCATCAATCCTCAATATCCCATTCCGCCCGCAGCGCCATGGCGCTCGAGGCGGCCGCAGACGCAGCGCCGCCACCGCCGCCGCCGCCGCCGCTGGCGCTGGAGCGCGCGGCGTCCTCCACGCCAGCGCTGCTGGAGGCCGCGAGCTCGAGCGCCGGCTGGAGCGACGGCAGCGACGGCAGCGACCGCGAGCCCGAGCGACAGGCGGGCGGCGCCAGCGGCGGCGACAGGCGGCGCGGCCGGCGGGAGCTGCGCGCGGCTCGCAGCGCCGAGGCGTTCCGGCGGCTGCCGTCGCTGGGCCAGGGACGCCGCAGGAGGCCGCTGCTGGCGGCCGCGGGCGCCGAGAGCGACCCGTGCCTGCTGGAGGCCGGCGACTCGCTCGATAGCGAAGGCGAGCTCAGCAGCGAGGCCCGCGAGCAGGAGGCAGACGCATGGGAGGAGCAGGAGCAAGAGCCTGTAGCGCAGCGTCTGCGCGTGGTCGTGGTGCGCGCGCAGCCGTCGCCGCCGTCGGCGCAGTCGTCCAGCTCGTCGTCCTCGACGTCGTCGGCGCTCGAGCGGCTATCGACCGCCGACCGCGAGTCGCTGGCCCTCATGCGCTCGCAGCACCGGCGCACGGCGGCCCCGCTCGGCATGGCGGACGGAGCGGACCGCCACGGACGGCCCCCGCTCGCGCCGGGCGAGCGCTCCGCGCGCAAGAAGATCGACCGCAGCCGCAGCGCCGTCCGCGCGTGGCTCTCGGCGACAGTCACCAAGCGCACGCTGCGCAAGCTCAGCGCCGTGCGCAACTCGTACTTCGCCTGCTGGCTGGTGGTCTGCTCGCTGGCGGTCGTGGTGCTGCAGGTCGTCGCGGTAACCATTGTGCACTTCCTGTACCAACCCCCAGTCCCAGGCTCGGCGTCAACATCTTTCGACGGTTCGTCGTCCTTCGAGTCGAGCTACAGCAGTCTCCACGCGTTCCACATGTCTGCACACACAGACCCGACCCACGAAGCCTGCGGAGGCCGCCTGCTTCTGATGATGCATTTAGTGGGCATGCCAAACGTCATGCTGCTCGCGCCGGTGGTGTTTCCCTCGACTGCAATTTTTCAGCTCTATGTCGTGCGAGATCGGCGAATGGTGCGGCGCCCGTACCTACTGCTATGTGAACTGATGGTCGCGGCGCAGCTCGCGTTTATGACCTACTTTGCTGTTCGGCAAGTACTGAACGTCCCGAGAATTGTCGAGTGCCACGCACGCGCGAGGTCGCATGAAGTCCTCATGTTTTATTCGTCAATGGTCGTCTGGATAGTGCTGCTTCGCCAAATCATAGTTTTTGCGCGGTTCCTGACACACATCAAGCTGCAGGCCGACGGAGCAGATGATTCGTCGCATACCTCCGCGATGGGGAGCTCATTATGGAAGAGATTAGTACCAGAATTTCTGATCTCAGCACGAAAAAAACGAAGGAGAGAGGTCGCTGTCTTTAAGAAGCAATTGTATCGCGCAGCAGCTCGTGGCGACGTCACTCGGGTCGCTGAGCTGCTTTCGAAGACCCACCAGCAAAGTGATCATGATAGTGAAGGTGGTGCAAACTCGAACCTTGACATTTCATTTCGAATGACCGAAAAAGAACTACTCCAAGAGTACAAAGCCCCACGCTTGTGGTTTGGCGCATTCGCGCGGTCTCGCAAAAACCCACTGCATATTGCCGTCATCCGCGGGCACCTCCCAGTTGTTCGAATGCTTCTTGACCACGGGTTTGATCCAAACGCACTCGACAAGGTTTCTCGCGTCAACTTTAACCTCGCCCTGATATTCAAGCTGTGCAGTCGCCTACTTGTACGACCCTTTCCTTGGGTTCATTGTTCAATCGTTTGACTAACGGAGATCATGCCATCTCAACAGATTCTCACTCAAGATCGTCGAAGGTCCCCTCTCCGTGCTCTACTCTGCTCCGTGCTACTCCCACCGTTGCATGGGGCTGTGGCTGCTGGATACGTTCACATTGTTCGGGAGTTGATTGACCGTGGCGCAGATGTCAATGCGCTTCCTCGAGCTTCATTTTATTATCGGCAAGCACAGCTGCCACCTATCTTCGTTACGGACGACCCCCAAGTGCTCCAGCTTCTTGTGAGCAACGGAGCAAACTTTCTCTATGTAGCCGCAGTTGGGCTTAGTGGAACTACGCCGAGGAAGCGACGAATGCTAGCGACACCTCTGCAGCAGAGTGCTTTCACGCTTCGCTCTGACCTGAGCGAGTACCTCATAGAATGTGGTGCTGATGTGGCATTGACCCCTCTTCATGCTGCTGCTGCACGAGATGACACAAAATCAATTGCGAAGCTATTGGCATCACGACATGCAACGCAAGTGGATGCACGGGGCGAGAGAGTAGCTACAGGCGTGTTCAGGCGTACTCCACTTCATTGGGCTGCAATTGCTGGGTCTTTAAAGGGGGCTGCGATGCTGTTGGATCATGGCGCAGACCCAAATGCGCGTGACCGGGACGGTCGCACTCCACTACATTGGGCAGCACACAACAATCGCCCGGAGATTGTGTCCCTCTTGATTAATCGCGGGGCGGATCCCCAAGCAGTAGACACAACAGTCAACGAACTGCCAGTAATTTGCTTTGCTGCCGAAGCGGAAGGAGTTAGCGTGAATGTCTTCGCGTCACTTGCTCGTGCCGGAGCAAGCCTTCACACTCAAGTGAGTGCACTCGGAGGCGATACTGCCCTCCATATCGCTCTACAACATGAAAATCGCCAGACTGCACTGTCCCTCATCAAGTGTGGTGCAAACATGATGACGACGAATAGTGTTGGGAAGCGGGCAGTTGATTGCACGACTTCAACGGAACTGCAGTTTTATCTCAAGAAAGAGGCAGGTAGCCGGAAGATCATGATTTCGTACACGCATTCGCACTTCCAGCTGGCTCAGCGAGTTCGCGAGTACCTTGAGACCCGCGAACAGCTGACTTGCTGGCTGGATACCATGGATCCGAGCGGCATCGGGGGCGGGGCGGTATGGCGTGAGGAAATCGCCCGCGGTATCTCGAATTGCAGCCTTGTTCTGAGCTTAGTCAGCGAGGGTTACACTCATTCAGAGTGGTGTCTCAAGGAGCTCGCGCTTGCCAAGCTGCTTCGCAAACCAGGTACGCACTGTTGCCCTCTTCTCATGCTGTGGCAATTGTTGATTCATAACTACATGTGCTTGGTGCAGTGCTTGCTTTGATCATTGAAGAAGGAGCGAAACCGATGTTACCGGCACTTGAGGTGAGTGTGCATGTATTTGCGAAATGTGCCTTACTAGAAACTTACTTGCGTTATGTCAAAGTCATTGATTCCGAAGGAAAATCAAGTCTCTTTCTACGATTTCATTACAGGCAGCCGTGTTCAAGACAACCCACGCGCAATAGTTTTCGACATTGATGAACTCTTGTTTGCGAGTCGGTGGCAAGTTATGAGGCCGCTGTTGGTCTCGGTCATGAAAGACGGTCGACGCATCGAACAAGATGACGAAGAAGCTATAATTTACGCAGGGGGTCACGATAGCGCGCCTTTGAAACCTGGCTTGGCAATACATGGAGGCCACGGACGACGCAAAATGACGGTTGTCCAGGAGGTCAATGAAAGCGAAGATGACGAAAGGGACGATGAAATATATCGAAATGGAGTCAACTCAAGAACTGAGCGTAGGCGGCGACGATCATCCACCGGAACAATGGCTTCAGTGACGCTTGCGGCACGCTTGGTGGTGACACGACAGTTCAGAAAGAAACAAAAGGATGAAGAAGTGCGCGAGCGTCCTCGAGTGTTGCTTTACTCACCAGCAGGTGACCACAGTGTGCTACTTCAAAAGCTCCAGGAAGATCTTGGGCTACTGGGCTTTTCGTGCCAGCGTCTAGATCTTTCAACCAACGAAGACAACGATGTTATCCGACAGCTTCTAGGAGTGGAAAACGTTGTGTTCCTGGTTGAATCTCATTCAAACAGCGACGATGATGGTGACTCGACAGTCAATAGTGATGAGAGCCTGCCGGTCCAACCAAAGCAACCGACAAAATGCGCGCGCAAGCACGTATCTGAAGCACTAAGCCGTGTTTTG
The DNA here is from genome assembly GCA_023334415.1 of Phytopythium chamaehyphon. Classification (NCBI taxonomy): domain Eukaryota; phylum Oomycota; class Peronosporomycetes; order Pythiales; family Pythiaceae; genus Phytopythium; species Phytopythium chamaehyphon. Next base: position 15,291 of record JAASGX010000191.1, on the reverse strand, counting down.
CTTGCAGCTGCAGCTGTCAACGGCGACTATAATGATATGAAATCTGCAAAAAATCCTCCTGCGCCACTCAAGGTCCGCGTGCTTCCAGTTGTTGTGCAGGGCAATTTTCTCGACCTGAGCAAAATGTACAGTTTGTCAAGGTCGCAACTGTATTACTTCATGGACGACGGTGGCGGTGCGCAATGGCGCCGCAGCGCTAGCGAGCTTCTTGGACGGCTCCAACGCGAGCAAGACTCGCATCGACTGCGCATCGGGCAATAATAACACTTCGAAGTAACATTATTTCAAGATTCATTACTCAATAATCGGTCAGCATTTGCACCGCCTTCGCCTTCAAACTTGGTGAATGGGATGAATGGGGAGATCTTGAAAAAGGGAGGGTCAAAATCCCCAATAGCCACACGCGGAGACCAAATCGTAGTTGAAGCTTGCACACGGTACATGTCATGATTCGAGTATCCGAATTCGTCCCTCAGGCACAGGATAATCGATCTCGGTGTGCTTTAGGACGTATGCTGCAACCACATCGCGGACGATTGGCCCAGTTCGCAAAATTGTTGCACGCTCAAAGCGCTTCCACTCGGATGCTTTTGGTAGCTTTGGTACTGCGACTTTGATGACCCAGTTGCCATCGTAATTGTTGAGCTTTTTATCAACAAACCTGAGTGACCGAATGGAAACCCCGCCGTTCGGTTCTGTGTCAACCTCGATATTTATACCGGAAACTTGCGGGAATGACGAGCTCAAACTTGGATACTGACGCATCCAGTGGACAAGGGCGTCTTTCAGATCCCCAGCACGCATCTGCACGACGACTGTTGGATGTAGCAACGGTAAATACCTCTCCAGCCATTTTCTAGTGATGTGAAGTCCTGCTGGATGGAGTGCGTCGCCTTTGATGGCGCCCGCGTTTAGTATACCCACGTCAGCCTCCATCTCACATCGCAGCGAGTCAGCAATCAAGTTGCCAAGGTTGCTTTCGCCCTGTCGGCATCCCATCGCAGTGCCATCAAGGGACGTTTTGGATATCCCAAGAGAGATCAACTTGCCTTCAGCCTCGTCTTCACGCTCCACTTTCTCGAGATATGTGTCTAGAATGGCTTGACATACAGGATCTGCCTGGTACCCTCGGTTGGCAAGCATGGACCAGTGCAATGTAATTTCCATGGGGTTAGTGTGGCTTCGAGGGTTGAAGTCGAGACGCATGTCGATCTGGCCTAGCCAAAGCGCGTCCTTGCCTGACTTGTGAATGAACGTACTGCCTGCGAAAAGCGAGTACGGCGCGTGGTCGTGGCCGCCGAGGATGGCATTAATGCCCGGAACCTGCCGCGCGAGACGCTGGTCCTCTTCAATGTCGAGGTGAGTGATCGCTACAACAGCATTCACCTTGTGCTCTGTCTGAAGCAGGCTGACACACCGCCGTGCGTGCAGTATCTCGTCCTCGAAGCGTACAGTTTTTCCTGCAAAGGGATCGCGACCCGTTTCCGTCGTGCACACTCCAAAGACACCAATCTTGACTCCGTTCTCCAACGGCAGAACAACAATATCTTTGACGCCAGGAAACAGAGCGCCAGAGTCGGCGAGTCGAACATTGGAGCCCAACTGTACAAATCGTGCTGCAGAGAGCAGCTCTTGCGTCAGCGGCGCACCAAAGTCGAATTCGTGGTTGCCCAGCACCACGACCTCCACGCCGAGCGCGTGCAGTACCTCCACCATCATGGCTCTGTGTTGGTGGCCCATTAGTGATAACCGAGACAGCATCCGCAAAATGCGGTTTTGCCTCGCTGCTCACCCTTTGTCTTGCCTGTCGAGCTCCGAGCGCCACAGAAAGTCTCCGTTGAGCGTGACGACCACCCGCGCACCCTCCAGCTCCAGCTTCTGCCTCGCCTCCTTCAGCATCGACCCCAGCTCCGCGATTCCTGCGATTTCGGTCAATTCCTGAGCCTCGGAATGCTCGAAAAGCGGGAAGTGACGCACCGCCGAGGCCGCTGCGAGCGCTCGGGAACAGCTCGTAGACGTCGTTGACTGTCAGGAACACCACGCGCGCGCCGCCACTACGCGTCGCGGCGCTCTCGGCTGCGGCTGCGGCGCCCACAGCACCCGACGGACCATCAGCTGTGCACATGGCGAAACAACGAATGACCTGGAGCCTTGAGGTAGTCTATTGGACAGTTGCGACGTTTCTATCCCCGCTAAAACTTTAATACTGTACACATTTTCTTGACCAGGTCGATCATGAGCTGCTTTGGCAACAATTTTTTTCATTCGTGGTTTCTGTCATCATTGCTCGCCTATCTGTCATCGGGGACGCAATGCGAGGTTTTCATTCATCAACATCGAGAGGACTAAGTCCTAGATGTCTCGACACTATAGACACTTTTGTGTTTTACATGCCATGGCTGCCATGGCAACCAGCTTATATTTATAGCAACCAGCCCAGCATGATTTGCAGCTTGGTCTGTAGCACCTACCATGTTCACGGCAGTGGTGCCCGAGGCTCCGGGTGGTGGTCCCTCTGGAAGTAGCCTGCCTCCACTTTCACGACGCCTACCATCCGTGCGAGAACTTGAAGACGGAACTTCTTCGAGTCGACCACCGCTCACGCGAATTCTATCCAAGCGACTGTCGAAGCGAGCTTCTTTTCGTCGCCAAAGCACACAGCGCAATGCTGTGGCTCCAAAACCCGAGATTCCTGAAAAGCTTCTCAAGTTATTACAAAAGACATCAGAGCAGCAGAATCTCGTGGATGGTGTGAAATCGATACTGGCCGAAGATCCGGCAACGCGGAACGAGCATAGCGTGGATCTCGTCTACGACTGGATGATGCGCAACTGCCAGCAATACAGCAACAATATCTTTGGGTCTGCGCCAGAGTACATTCGGCGCGAAATTTGCCGGCAGATGAAGCTCATTACTATCAAGAGTCAAGACCTCATCATTCGCCAGGGTGACACGGGCGATCGGTGCTACATCGTCATTGATGGAATTGTTGACGTTTATATACAGAAAGAGGCACCGCTGGACTCTTCAAGGCGGCTTTCGCGCCGGCCGAGCTCGTCCTTGCTAGATTCGCAGGGGTCTGGCCCCTCTGGTGGAAATAATGGCAATGGGCGCCTTCTGGCTGTTAATGAGTATGGGGATATGGTAGCTAACCTTGGACCTGGTGCCATGTTCGGTGAGATTGTGCTGCTCAATCCATCGGCGCGAAGGAATGCAACAATCCTCGCATCACAGTATACTGTAAGCTGTGATCTAATCTGTCTCGAGCGCGCTGACTACATTCGCCTGGTGCGCACCGCCTCCATGGAGGCTTCACATTACAATAACGCTGTGATACTTGATCACATCTATTTCTTTCGTGAATGGGAAAAGCATGGTACGTCGTCGCTTTTCATGATGACTGAAGTATGAGGCAGCACAAGCCTGACGCTTTTGCGTTGATGCAAAGACAAGATGCGATTAGTCAGCGCCTCACGATCCCTCCACTTCGCTGCCAATGTAAGGTCCTGCAAAATATCTGCGTCGGTTGGTAGGCACTTACGGTGATTTTTGCCCAGGACCACCTGTACCGCGCAGGCTCAGAAGCGAAGTGGATGTATATCATTACCTCAGGCGAAGTCAAAGAGCGGATGAGCTGGTCGCTCTCAAACATGACCACAGCATCCACAACAACGATCGGAACCCCAACAAGCTCAAACACTGCAAATGATGCAGCAATGCGAGCAATATTCATGCAATCTGCCAAGAAGAACCCGGAGCGAGTCGTCAACGTCGAGTTACTACTCGTTGGCCCAGGTGATTTAGTAGGCGAACTACCAATTGTGACATCTCGTCGAAGTGCCCCATTCGATATCAAAGCAGTTACCGACGTCAAAGCTCTCGCAATCGACCGACGGTTCTTCGAAACAGTCATGCTGCCCGCCACCCGAGAGCAAAAGCCGGCTGTTCATGCAACCGTCCATCATTTTCGAAAGCTAGCACGGGATCGAGAAGACTGGAGACAGCAGCGTATCGCGTGCGGGATCTCGTATCCAAACGCACCAGTCACCATGTGAGAACTGTTGATGTTTGCTTCAAACACTCGTACTGCTTGATCTCACGTTTGTGACTCGCAGTACGTGGCAGCTCATGCGCATGTCCAATGGATGTTGTGCTCGCTGCGGCCAGAGAGGACACTTAGTTTGCGATACCTCGCGTTGCGAAATGGCAAACCATACGGCTGGGCGCCACGCATTGCCACCTACTACGGTGCTCACACCGGGAACCGCGCGCGCGCATCGAATCCACTCCCGTATACTGTCTCCCGTAAAATTCAAGTTGCCTCGGTCAGAGCCACCAGCTACAGCCGGAGCTGGTCACCAGTAAGTTTCTAGAGACAATTCTGGCTGTTTACCCCCTTTCCTTACCTGTTTGGATCGCAGACGCACCAACGTAATCTCTCGAGGAAATGCTCAACGCAACACAGCCGTTTCAGCTTTACGAGAACTGTTTGATGATTCGTTTTTGCCAACTCCACACGAATTATTAGAGCATTGTCGAAGTGCAAAGCACGACGAATCAACTTTAGTGGTCGAGACAACGCGGGGCACTAGTACTAGTAGATGACGAACGTGTTCGTTTGCAACTGAGTTCGCTTCATCTATTTTCCGCAGCCTATCGTTGCAAATTCACAATAGGTGATTGTCACTGAAAACTGCCCCAGCCCAAATCATCATTGGCGGGCGTGAGTGTTTGATTCGTAGCTGGCAATGCTGTTGTTGGCTGCCCCAAATCAAAAGGATCCGCACTTGTAGCTGGATTTGAAACAGATTCGTGCTTTTCTGTGGAAGTTGAGTTGCTGAACGTCCCCCAGTCATCAAACGCATTCGCGCTCGCTGGTGACGGGTTCAACGTCGGCGTCAACGTGTTATCATTCTGCAGAGCAACTTCTTTGACAGCAGTGATCGAAGATGATGGCTGTGAAAGTGTACCCCAAGGATCCTCAGGTTTTACGCCACTGCTGGCCGATGCGCTGGGGAAAATTCCTGTGTCGGAGCTTCTGGAGCTGTGACCGCTTTGAGCGAGTGAGCTATAAGGCTCTACGGTCGGTTGATTTTGCACAACTACGGTATCTGTGCCAGAATGGATCGAGGTGCTGCTTGACGACACCGCTGCTGTAGCAACACTAGCGGCTGCTGTAGCTTCAATTTGGGCTTCCAATATGTCACGGCGGGTGTACAGCTGGTTGACATGCTCCTGAAGCCGAACCAGTTCATCCGTCAAAGCAGCGGCTTCCTTCAGAGGATCATCCCTCTTCGGTTTGACACCACTCAGGGACTCAGTTCTTTCTGACGCTACACTCATCATCTGCGCTGAAATCTCCATGCTCTGGATCTCCTGTTTGACAGCGTGCACATGTTTGGCGAAGAGGTTGTTCAGATCGTCGAGCGCATCAAGCGTTCGGGAAGACGAAGGGACTGGAAAGCCCAGCGCATCCACTTGTCCCGCAATCTGGTCTAGACACGAGTGCAGGCTCTGAAGGGAGCGGTTCTCAGAGCGTTCAAGCCCCGAGAGCGACGCGAGCTCAGCCTTGCGGTTGCGCGTCTGCATGAAAGCACCGAATGAGACCTCCGCCTCCCACAAGTCACGATCCCGGTGTAGCCCACCTCGGCGTGGACGAGCTCTACGAGCGAGCGCGCGTCGACGAGACTGGCGCTCGGGAGCGCGGCGGAGAGCGAGCTGGAGCTGGTGCTGAGGTCCTCCATGCGCAGCTTTGGCGTGTCGTGGTAGCTGTCGTCGCCGCCGTCCAAGTTCAAGGCCGTGAAGCCTGCATTAGTGCCGGACGGGGACGGCGCGGGGGACGGGAAGGCGCTGAAGCCCGAGGCCGAGGGCGTGGTGGCGGCGCTCCAGGCGTCGTCCTCTGGCCTGGCCTCGGGTGGAGTCTCTGTCTCGAGCGCCAGCGTGGGGAAGAGGTACGCGGGGAAGGGCAGCGGCACACGCGGCAGCCCGCGCTTGGTGAGGCACACGATGAGGTGCATGGCCATGACGAACTCGGTCTCGGCCACGCGCTCGGGGTCGGCCAGCACGCCCGCGCTCTTGACGCGCGCGCACAGCTCGCCCACCTGCGCGTCCGAGAGCGCCGAGCGCGCGAAAAAGGCCGCGGCCGCCTCGCGAGGCACCCAACCCTTGCCCCGCGCGTCCAGCTGCGCGAAGAAGCCTGCGTAGCGCCGCCCCTCGAGCTCGATCATGGTGAACGTCGCCCGGTCCAGCGCCATGCTGCCGCGCTTTCTCGAGCTTCAACCGGAAGCAAAGTGAGGGGGGCCCTGTCGCCCATTGGCCGAAATGAGCGCTTGAAAAGCGAGGGAGCGGCTCTCATTGGCTCACGCGCTGATTCACTTGCGGTTTGTATGCCGCCGCCCCACCGCGTTTGAAACGGACGCTGGACATCATCATGGCGCTCCGAGAGCGCAGACAGCCCCTGGCGGCGCCGCGCGAGGCTTCCACAGAACCGAGAAGGCGAGCGCATGCTGCGCGTCATTCAGACAAGCCAGATACCTCCAGAGTCCCGAAAGCGCGGCGAGAATCGAGGCCCAGGGGCCTCAGGAGGGCCGAAAAGCGAGATGCGGACGCCGACAGTGAGCTCGGCGCCTCGCCCGTGGGCTTCCGCGTGCGCTCGGCGACGGGCGCGACGGTCGACGCGCGCATGGACCATCTGGCCGCGTACTCGAAGCGCTCGTGGTGGCAGAGCTTCGCGCGCCAGAAGGAGAGCGTCGTGCTGGCGCTGTAAGAGAGGAGCTGGCGGTGGTGGCCTGGCGGATTGAGTTAACCATCGTGCGGTTGCGCAGGGATCGCAAGACGCTGATGGCGGAGATCCGCATCCTCAACAAGGTGAGCCGGTTGGCTTTGAGCTGGGATAAAAGCTGTACTGACCCTTGCCGACGCTACTCGTCCCGCAGAACGCGTGCGCTGTCGACGTTAGTCTGGCGGTGGAGAACCGACCGCGATCATATATTCATGGTGCGTCAGCTCTGACCAGCTGAGAGCTCGACAGAGCCTCTCCTGATGACAATGTTGATGCTTGGAATGAGCAGTAAAGCGACTGCAGCACATGCCGCACTACCGAGAGGTGATCATTAAAACGGGCTTCTTGCCCTGCCGATTCATCAAGTAAGCCCAAGTTGTCGGACTGCTCAACACAGAGCGCCTCAATAGATGTCTAAACATCGATCGTGTGCTAGACTCGACTTCTACCGCCACGCTCATACCGATATCTCTGTTTACGGGTGAGTCGTTGCCTTGCATGTAATCCGATCGTTCTCGGTGCTGAATGCAGTTAATTTTGTAGCGTCCAACCGCGGGGGGTAGCAAGCGACGATCTCGAAGCGGAGTCCGGATCATCTCTGAGCACGGTACTGAGCCATACACCCGAGGTGAGATTATGTTGGCGTGAAGCGCATTTCTGTCTTTGGACTAACACGGTATTGCTTCCAGCATTTACTCTACGGACCTTCGCTGCGAGCAAGCCAGCCCTACATGGACTGCCTGAGTGACCACCTCTCTGGGTAAGCTCACAAGTTGTTTTTCACCTGTTCACTGTCAGTATGCTTACAATGATCGCCTCATACCTCACGACAGATCACCTGAATGGATGGCTCGTCATCGCGTCCACCTGCTCGACGAACGAATTGCCCGTCTCGAGGCGGCACTATTCCCACTCCAGTAAAACACCGCATCTCCTCCGATACGACACAGAGCGCAACTGCAACACCTCAAACTATCTAACTTGAACAAAACCACACAATACATCCACAACAAAATGTGTTTGATTATGAATAGACAAGCACCGCCGTGGTGGCGCTCACAACCGGTGTGCGAGCCAGCCTAGAGGTGCTTCTCGATCCACCGCACAATGTCCTGCAGCACGTCCTCGTGGCCCTCGAGGTTGAGCGTCTCGTGCACCGCGCCCGGGATGAGCTTGAGCGTTTTTTCGCTGCTCTTTTCGTCCTTGTCTCCGCTCTTGGCCAAGTTGAGGAACGTCGCGCTGCCAAGCGGCAGCGTGAGCGTGTCGGCGTCGCCGTGAACGATGTACAGCGGCCACGGGAAGCCGTTCTCCGTGAGCGGCGAGCCTCCCTTCCTGGAGAACCGGTGGCCCTCTGTCACGAGCGAGACGCTGAGACTGAGGGTGGCGCCGTGGTGCGGGCGTAGCGGGTCGCGGGCCCAGCGGTTGTAGACGTCGACGTCGTTGCCGAGCACGTGGAAGGCGATGGGCGGGAGCTTCATCTTGGGGAGCCAACGCGCTAGCGTGACGATGAAGGGCGCGTAGGAGCCGTCGGCGTTGCCCGAGCAGTAGATGGCGGGCGAGGACAGGATGACGCCGTCCCAGTCGCGGCGCCCCAGGGACCGCTCGGCGACCTGCAGCGCCACGACACCGCCCATGGAGTGTCCGAAGAGGAACCTTGGCAGCGTGCTCCAGTCGACGTCGGCGTGCGGGTCCACGGCGGCGTCGATGACGGAGCGGTTGCGCGCGTCAGCGCCTCCGCTGAGCACGTGGGCGACGAACTCGTCCAGGTCCTCGGCCAGGTGCGCGAGCTTGCGCGCGTACATGCGCTCTCCGTCGCTGAGTCCGTGGCCCTGGTGGTCAACGGCGAAGACGGCGAGCGCATGCTGGCCCGCGAGCACGCGCGCCAGGTGCTCGTAGCGGCCGCCGTGCTCGCCCAGCCCGTGGGCCAGGAAGATGACGCCGCGCGGGCGATGGCCCTGCGGCGGTAGCCACTTGCGCACGAACAGCGCCAGCCCGTGCGACGTGACGAAGAACGGCCGCATGACGTCCACGTGGCTCGGAGACTCGGCCAGCGCCGCGGGCACCGGCGGCAGCGCGTGCCCGTGCGTCGCGGCGGTGGCGACGGCCGCCGCGGCCTTCCAGGCGGCCAGCGCCAGCGCCGCGATGCCGCACGCGGCCAGCAGCTCGACCATCTGGGCGCTCGGGCGGGAATGGGAGAATGAGGGAAGGAGCTCGTCACGGAGGCGGCTTCATCTCGCCAGGGATTTGTTCAACCAGCAGGGCGCCTAATGCTGCTTGGCTCCAGTTGACTGATTGGCATCAACTGGTTTATTGCGGATGTGGGCTCAGGCTGCTGTATATATTTCATTTCTAGCTGTTAAAGGCGGGGGCCGTCGCCCTGGCTATGTGTTTTAGTTATCATAAAGTGGTTCAATAGTGAATTTGAGGATAAAACCCGTATGGTTCTGCTTGATGTGTCGTTCGGTCGAACGCGCTAAAGCACCACCTTGCGTCAAAATTATGAACCGCCTGCGCACTTCGGGTTACGAGACCGGCCGGCCGTGTGAGCTTGAAGAACGGCCGCCTGGGGGGCGCTTGCTTGTTTACGAAGATTTTGGCCGGGTGCCAGCAAAGCTTCAAGCGCGTCGACGTCGACAGCCGCGCGAGCTCGGCCTCCGCTCATTCCCCAACGCTCCCCTCGCCTCCCAGACCCTCAGCCGGTTGAGCAGCGATGGGCGCGGGCAACTCGACGGGCGCGCCGCGCATGAGCGAGACGGACTTCGAGTCGTTCCGCGGGCCGCGGTACACGCAGGAGGTGCCCAAGTCTCGCGACGCGAGCCACGGGCCGACGTACTTCGCGGACCACCTGGAGGTGGACGAGTCGATGCAGACGCTGTACCACGTGTTCCTGCGCGGCTGGAGCCTGCAGGAGGGCGCGCGGCCGTGCTACGGCTCGCGGCAGGTGGACCCCGAGACGGGCAAGGTGGGCGCGTACGCGTGGCTGACGTACGCGCAGGTCAAGCGGCGAGTGGACGCGATCGCGAGCGGGCTGCAGCCCCTCGCGGGGCTCAAGCGCCAGGAGTGCGTGGGTGTGTTCGCCAAGAACCGGCTCGAGTGGTGCCTCGCCATGCACGCGTGCGACCGCATGGCCTACGCGCTCGTGCCGCTCTACGACACGCTCGGGCCCGACGCCGTGCCCTTCATCCTCAACCACACGGAGCTGCGCGTGCTCTTCTGCGCGCAGGAGCAGTTCCACGTCGTCATGGACTGCGCCGCGAGCTGCCCCACGCTCAAGTACGTCGTGCAGTTCGAGCCCGTGACGAGCGAGCAGCGACACGTCGCGCTGCAGCACGGGCTCGTGCTCAAGTCGCTCGACGACGTCGAGCTCATGGGCCGCGCCGAGCCGCTGCCGGCCGACCCGCCGCTGCCCAGCGACATCTCGACGCTCTGCTACACGTCGGGCACCACTGGCGACCCCAAGGGCGTCGTGCTCTCGCACCGCAACTACGCCACGGCCAGCGCCATGGGAAGCTCGCGCCTCTCGGTGCTCGAGACGGACGTGCACCTGTCCTACCTGCCACTGCCGCACGTCTTCGAGCGCATCATGAATGCCTCCTTCCTGCGCAGCGGCGCCGCCATCGGATTCTACCAGGGCGACGTTCTCTTCCTCATGGAGGACATGGTCGAGCTCAAGCCGACAGTCTTCACCTCGGTGCCCCGCCTGTTCAACCGCGTGTTCGACAAGATCACGCAGGGCGTCGCAGCCGCCGGAGGGCTCAAGAAGCTGCTCTTCGATCAGGCCTACGCCGCCAAGAAGGCCGACAACGTCAACAAGGCGCACGCCTTCTGGGACGCGCTCGTTTTCGGCAAGATGCGCCACGTGCTCGGCGGCAACGTGCGCCTCATCCTCTCGGGCTCAGCTCCGCTGTCGGCTGACGTCAAGGAGTTCATGAAGATCGTTTTCTGCTGCGACGTCGTCGAGGGCTACGGGCTCAGCGAGACCTCGGCCGTGCTCAGCCTCGCAACGGGCGACATGCCTATGGGCGCGCACGTCGGCCCGCCGGTCGCCAACTGCCTCGTGCGCCTCGAGGACGTGCCCGAGATGAACTACACGAGCAACGACAAGCCGCGCCCGCGCGGCGAGATCCTCGTCAAGGGCCCGAACGTCTTCAGCGGCTACTACAAGGCGCCCGACAAGACCAAGGAGGCCATCGACGAGGAGGGCTGGTTCCACACGGGCGACATCGGCTGCTGGAACGCAGACGGCACCATCAGCATCATCGACCGCAAGAAGAACATCTTCAAGCTGTCGCAGGGCGAGTACGTGGCTGCCGAGAAGGTCGAGGGCGTGTACCTCAAGAACAAGTACCTGGCGCAGGTGTTCGTGTACGGCGACTCGTACCAGAGCTGCCTGGTGGCCGTGGCCGTGCCCGATCCGGAGGTGGCCGAGGCCTGGGGAGCCGCCCACGGCCTCAAGGGCGAGCACGCGAGCGTGGCGCAGCTCGTGCACAACGAGGCGTTCGTCAAGGACGTGCTGGCGGACATGGAGCTGACGGCCAAGGCGGCCGAGCTGCGCGGTTTCGAGTACGTCAAGAAGGTCCACTTCCACCCGGACGCCTTCACGATGGAGGCCGGGCTGATCACGCCCACGTTCAAGCTCAAGCGCCCGCAGCTGAAGGAGTACTTCCAGGCGCAGATCAACCACATGTACGAGGAGCTCAAGTAGGGAGCGACCAAAGCCCGAGCGATAATGGCCGTGAGAAATGAAAAGGAGCCCGCTCCTGCGTGATGATGATGAACTCGGTGCGGTTGCGGCCGTGGCACAGAGTCGTGCCGCGCAGTGGATCTTTTGGCGAGGGGAGCTGCTCCTCGTTGAAGCCGCAGCTTCGACATGATCCGAGCGGCGCAGACTGTCGAGAGCTCTCTGGTCCGGTCCGTCCCACTCCGCATTAATCAAACAAGTCAGCGCGATGGCTGACCGCTTTCGGCCGGGCGCTCATCTTCAGGAGGGGTTCGCGCTGCTCGTTATCGTGACGCGCCGGCATGGATCAGCAGGCCTGCGATCGCCATGCAACGGTCGAGCTAGGTCATCAGGGCGCTCGAGAGAACTTCTGGCTGCTACTTGATCACCAAGTGATGCCCTGACGGCTCCGGTGATGGCGAGCGCAACGCCGGCACGCTCATGTCGCTGCGTTAAACCCCGTTGTTTAACGCCGGGTGCGGAGCCATGCGAGAACCCCAGCCTTACCCATTGACGGCATCATCATCAAGCCTCTAAACACCAGAACGCCCTGGACTTGGCTCGCATCGCATCACATCACAGGTCATCGGCAGCGCGAAAATGGAACTCGATGCGATACGCAGAGGTGACGCCGCGCGGTCTGCATCGCTGCTGCCAAAGGCTTCGAGCCCAGCGGAGGCCGAGGAAGAGTGGGAGGGGAGCGCGCAGGTTCAAGTTGCCGATCGCCGCGTCAGAGTGGGCTCGCCGCCCGAGGGATGCGGCTGCCTGGCCGCTTGGCCTCCTGGTCACCAGGCTGGGGCCGTGGCCTCCCCGAGACGGCCGTCAGTATCAGACTCGCCGTCCGGAGCGCACGCCTCCAGCCTCCACCTCCACCTCCAGCCTCCAGTCGAGAGAGCGAGTCGCCATGGGCTGTGGACAGAGCACGCCGGCGCCGAGCAAGCCGCAGGCCTTCAGTCGCGTGGCTGAGGGCTCGCAGACGGCGTCCAGGGGCGCGGCGCACGGGTCCACGGGCGCCATGGACTACGAGCCGCACATGACGCTGTACACGAACCTGATGGACCGCAAGAAGGTCGACCCCGAGGGCACGCGGCCGCTGTTCGGCACGCGCCGGATCGACCCCGAGACCAAGGAGGCCGGCGCCTACGAGTGGGTCAACCTCAGGGACTTCCTGCCGCAGGTCGATGCCTGCGCCTCGGGCATGCAGACCCAGCTGGGCACGCAGCGAGGAGCACTCATCGGGCTCTTCAGCAAGAACTGCTTCGAGTGGTGCCTCGTGGAGCACGCGTGCAGCCGCATGGCCTACACACTGGTCCCGCTGTACGACACGCTCGGCCCCAAGGCCGTGCCGTTCATCATGAACCACACCGAGATGAAGGTCGTCTTCTGCGCCAAGGCGCAGTTCAAGACTCTCATGAGCGTCGTGCACGAGTGCCCGACCGTCAAGACCATTGTCCAGTTCGAGGACGACGTGGACGACGAGGAGACGGCGCTGGCCAAGGAGCACAGCGTGCGGCTGCTAACGCTAGCGGAGCTGCTCAGGCTCGGCAAGGACAACATCGTGCCGGCCGACCCGCCCAAGCCCGAGGATCTGGCCACGATCTGCTACACGTCCGGCACGACGGGCGACCCCAAGGGCGTGATGCTGACGCACGCCAACTTCACGTCCGAGGCCTCGGGCAGCGCCTTCGTGACGCCCGTGTACCCGTCGGACGTGCACATCTCGTACCTGCCGCTGGCGCACATCTACGAGCGCTCGATCCACGTGATTGCCGTGCGCGTGGGCGCCGCCATCGGCTTTTACCAGGGCGACGTGGCCAAGATCGTGGACGACCTGCAGGCGCTCAAGCCCACGCTCTTCATCACGGTGCCCCGCCTGCTCAACCGCGTGCACGACCGCATCACGCAGGGCGTGGCGTCGGCCCCGGCCATCAAGCGCCTGCTCTTCGGCCAGGCGTACGAGGCCAAGAAGCAGCGGCTCGTTGTGGGCGAGCCGCAGCCGCAGCACGCGCTCTGGGACCGCCTCGTGTTCGACAAGCTCAAGATGCTCATGGGCGGCCGCGTGCGCGTGATCGTCAACGGCTCGGCACCCGTGACCAAGGAGGTCAAGCAGTTCTTCCAGATCGTCTTCAGCTGCATCGTGCTAGAGGGCTACGGGCTCACCGAGACCACGGCCGGCATCTGCTGCTCGACTATCGCCATGCCCGTGGGCAACCACGTTGGCGCGCCCATGCCCGGCGTGCAGATCTCGCTCGAGGACGTGCCCGACATGAACTACACGAGCAACGACAAGCCGCGGCCGAGAGGAGAGATCGTCATTAAGGGCCCCACGGTCTTCAGCGGCTACTACAAGCAGCCCGAGCTGACGTCGCAGGTGATAGACGCCGACGGGTGGTTCCACACGGGCGACGTGGGCGCCTGGAACGAAGACGGCACGCTGAGCATCATCGACCGCAAGAAGAACATCTTCAAGCTGTCGCAGGGCGAGTACGTGGCGCCCGAGAAGGTCGAGGGAATCTACATCAAGAGCCCGCTGGTGGCTCAGGCGTATGTGCACGGCGACTCGCTCAAGAACTTTGTCGTGGCGATCATCACGCCCGACCCGGACTCGGTGCTGCGTTGGGCCAAGGAGAACGGCAAGCCGACGCCCGAGAGCAGCGGCAAGGACCAGGCCACCGTGCTCGAGATGTTGTGCCGCGACCCGGCGCTCAACCAGGCCGTGGCGGCCGACCTCGAGGCGCTGGGCCAGAAGTTCAAGCTCTTCCGCTTCGAGCGCGTGCAGAAGCTGTACCTGTCGGCTGAGCCCTTCTCGCTCGAGAACGGGCTCATGACGCCCACTTTCAAGCTCAAGCGGCAGCAGCTCGCGCAACACTACGCCAAGCAGATCGACGACATGTACGGCATCGACCGGGCCCACCCGCCCGCGTACTAAGCTCCTGGCTGTCTGGCAGGCTGCCCAGGCATATTTACGTTTGCGTCTGCTAGTGGCCCGCGTTGGAACGCCTCGGCGCGGGTGAGGCACTCCGAAGTAAAACGAAATGGAGACTGTAGTGAGTGAATTGCACAACAAAGTTCGTTCTCTAAGGCTTCGCGTATATCGCTGCAACAGCGAGCGTCATCCACAAGGACTCGCCAGGCAGCAGGCAGCAGGCTGCGAAACACCGTCCCGCGATCTACAGCTTTGAAATTGCCTGTTGTATTGGCGCCCGCTTCAACTGAAGGTTTGTCCATCCGAGATCCTGGCTTGACAATCATCAACGGATGACAGTCGTTTTGGTCAGGCTCGGAGCTTCCTGCCGCGTTCATCAGCTGCAGATCTTCATGGTGGACGCCACCTCCGGTGCAGCAACAGTCCACGACCGCCCGGTCTAACAAAGCGGCGGGTGTCAACGTGGCTGTCGGCATGGACGTGAGAGTTCCGGTGCCTGCAGCATGGCGAGCGTCTGCGACACTGGTACATGGGTCACGCAGGTCAGCTCCAGGCATCCACTAACGCCAATGGCTAGTCGTGGTGTTCCCTTCGCCACCACGCCGCGAGCTAGATGGCTCGGCGCTTTGGCGAGCAGGTAACTTCGGCTGTCATTGCCAAATCTTCGTCATGGGGCCGTCAAGCACCCAGCCACTACCGCAGTCACCTCCGGACCAAAGCGGTCTCGACATGGACGCGCTCGCGGCCGAATTCGCCGAGATGGAGTCGCCCTCGACGCAGTCGATGCGCATCCGGCTGCGAAAGCAGAAGAGCGCGCGAGCCTCAGCGGCCCAAGCTCTGCTAGGCCCCAAGGACGGAGTTCCA
>JAASGX010000190.1:0-36216 GCA_023334415.1 Phytopythium chamaehyphon | reverse complement strand
GGACATTCTTTCTCAGAACTGGACGATTCCGCTCGGTCAGGACACTGGCAAGATCGTGGACGCGTGTTTTCAGAACGAGTCGTTGATGGACGTGTTGGATCTGACGGACAAGTTTGCATTCGCTCGAGGCGGCATCAGCTTTCCCGACATCAACACATCGAGCGCGACCGACTTCTCCACGATTTCAGACTTGAGCACTCTTGTGGAGGACACAACAGATCCATTTATGGTTGGGGCGATGCTGAATGATTCTCTGACTGAACTAAACGATGAGACTGGACAAATTGATGGCACATGCATGCCAGATCATCCGAATGACTTTGTGGCAAACGACACTCTACTCACTCCGTGGGTAATTAATGAACAAGATGACCCAAATATGCCAGCAACAGCATATATAGTAGACTTCTACCATGACGATGACAGCGATTGCTTGGGTCCTTACATCTGCGCCGACTCCGAGATCTGCTTTTTTTCGGCGTATGTTGGAGAAGTCTACACCCAGACAAGCGGGCTCTACGTTGCCAAATTGGAGAGTGATGACTTTCTCGCAACCATCATGGCCGACGTCCACAATATCGTGACGTTCGCTAATGACTTTGCTGACGAGATTATCAGCATGGCGGACGCCATCAACGCCGTCAAGCACACTCTCGAGAACTCTCTCATTCGAGACGTTAACGACTTCGAGGATGCCATGTACTGCACCTTTGTCGCAGACGGCTTTGACGAGATCTTCAACGCTCTCTGCGGAGACCTCATGCCGTCGCTCACGATGCTGTCGCTGCTGCTGTACCTCGTGGGGTTCTTCCTCATCCCAGTGAATGCGTGTCTGATTATCGGCGTCAAGCGGCTGAAGGCGCGCAGTAGGGGCTCGCTGGTCGTCGACAACCTGTCAAAACTCGACAATCTCGACAAGCAGAAACCTCCCGGCCCCTCCAAGCTCGCTCTCGAGAGCCCCATCTAGACTCGATCTTTTGCACTTCAACATGACCTTGTATGGCTACATGTTTGGCTACACAAAAATAAATCCCTCGTTTCATCGTTTTGACGAGGGATTCGTCCACCGCCGTCCACTATCGTTGATAGTGGACTGCAGTGGACGCTCGACTTGTAAATAGCAAGCAAGCGATCAACATGATGGCCATGCTGGGGCTCCGCTGCGCTCGCTGCGCTGGCGCTCGGGGCTTTTCGTCGGCCGCCGGGGGCTCCGGGGCCGCCTCGGCGTCGTTCTACGCGTCCAACTGGCTGGCGGAGGGCTGCGGCGACGTCCCGAGGGCCCCGCGGGCGGCGGACGCGGCGACTGGCGAGATGCTGCGGGCCGGCCACGCGCTGCAGGCGGCGAGCGCGAGTCTGCTGGACGGCCAGGCACGCTGCAGTTGCTACTAGCTAAGTGGATAATGTCAGGATGACGAGCTGACGGGGCTGGAATTGCAGCTGGCAGGGGCGGAGCGCGGAGGGCCGACGGCGTTCTCGGCCGCACACGTCGAGACGCTCAAGGTGACGAATGAACGAGGCTTTGGAGCAGGCTTTGGACGGTTGGGAGGCTGAGGTTTCGTGGGATGTTAGAGCCTGAGGGAGGTCGAGAGGCGCTCACTCGATCGGCTTGAGGAAGTGGTGAAGACCGAGGGCCTCCGCTTCCGCCCGAGCCTCGTGCTACCGGCGGTGCACTGCGGGAGCTCGGTCGTTGGTGAGCAAGGCTGCTTGATAACTACATGGATATGGTTCTCATGTGGCTTTGCTGCTGTTAGGAGAGCTGCTGAGCTGGTTCGGGGAGGACGTGAGCTCGGCCTACATGGCCGGCGTGAAGCTGGCCATCGGCGACTTCTACAACGACCAGATCCGGGAGCTGTACGAGCACCAGCCGGAGGAGCAGACCATCAAGGAGCTGTTCAAGGCCACGCGCGACGAGGAGCTCGCGTTCGTGGACGAGGTTATGCCGGACGAAGCCGAGCAATACCAGAGCAGCTCCAACTCGGTCGCGACGGTGGCGCGAACGACCACCAAGGCGCTGCTGGAGGTCGCCAAGGCCGTGTAGCTCGCTCCTCAAGATGTAAGAACGAGCACGCAATGGAAAGCGAGGTGAGACTCTGACTAGACACTTGTTGGCGTTGGCTGCTACTCTACTCGACCGACTTGAAGAGCAACACGTAGTGCTGATCGGCCTTGAAGAAGAGCAGGAACTGCGTGTCGTAGGCGATGGAGCACCCGAAGCCCTTGCCCACGATGCAGTGCCACGTCGTGCCGTGCTTCTGGTCAAAGTGCTTCTTCATGTCGGTCGCGATGTCCTTCTCGATCGCAGCGGGGTTCCGCTGCATGAACTCGACAAAGTGTGCGATCGCGTCTTCCTTGAGCGTCGTCGGTAGCTCCAGTCGCAGCACCGAGATCTTGGGCACGCGGCCAGTGGCCTCGCCCTCCTGGTGCTCGCCCGACCCTGAGACCTCGGCGTCCGTCTTGCTCGCGTCTGGAGGGCCCATACTCGCTCTCTTTGTCTTGAGATGAACAAACTGGGAAAACCTGCCAAGGCGCCAATGCCAACGGCCGGCAAGGATCCGACGGGTGGCGAGGGCTGTCGAGTCTCAACTCGACGCTTCGAGTCTAACCGCCGACCCAAGAGAGGCAAGCCGTTCCTGTTGACACCACCAAGGCACGCACTAGCTGCTGCTTGATGCCTAGCCTATCTAGTAACTACGAGTCGGCCACTCGAGGCCGCTTGATTGACTGGGGATCGTCTTCGCCGTCCGATCTCTCCGTCGGACTCCCATTGTCCGCCCAGGCTCGACGCTTGACGCGGTCCACCGTCCGAGTCGAGTATAGCTCGAAAAACGACGACGCTGTCGCCGACAGACAGGTAAAGTGCTGAGGAGTGCCGTTCTCAGCAGACAGGGGCTCGCCAGCGTACACGAACACGCGGAAGCAGAACGGGAAGGTCTGAGCCGGCGTCGAGCGAGTCGCCTTGCGCTTCTTCTTGAGCATCGGACGCACCTTCCACACGTCCGGCAGGAAGAACCACGTGCTTCGCATGATCCCAGGCGAAGCCGACGGCGTCAGCGGGCGATCCGGCTGAGAAGTGGGCACCAGAGCTCGACGCTCCTCCATCTCGACGGCCTGGAAGCAAGAGTACCGGAACTGCTCGAACGCCACGGACGAAGAGAACGAAGGCGGCGGGTCCAAGTACTCGAGCAGCACCGTCGAGTTTTCTTGCTGCTGGGGCACTCGCTCGAAGCGGCCGAGCACAAACAGCTCCTGCGTTCCACCGCCACTGCTAGAAGCCCCAACTCCAAGCTCGTACTTCATGTGTCGCGCTAGTACCGTCGAGCTCGTCGTGCTCATTCCGCTGCCAGGCACACCAGGGACGGTCGAGATCGACGAAGATGGAGTTGCTACGCTTTGTTGGCCCGAGGCTGCGGTGAAGACGTGGCAGTAGACTGGGCCGCGACAGACCCCGACGGACGAGTGCTTGCGGTTGTTCATCTTCATCGAGTAGAAGTCGGAGTGCTCGGGACAAGACGGGAAGCATTGGAGGTTTTTGCGGCCGTTCTTCCAGTAGCAGTCGTTGAGCGGCGTCAGGAGCTGCACCGTCGCCGATCCTTCCAGCCTGGTCTCGTCGCCAGCGAACCTGCTGTTCACGAGCTGCTGAGCTAAGCTGACGTCGTTGTCGGTCACGGGGAGCGGGTGGCTGCTGATGACAGAAGACGAAACGGAGCAGAGAGGTTGGGCCATGGCGGCGGTTTGCTGATGAACGATTGCTGTCCGTGAGTCTGTCATGCCGCTACTATTCGCTTGAATGTACGATCCGTCCCCTGCCAACTTCGCCTGGCTCGAGTACTCGGCGTCCGTAATGATTTCGCTCCTTGGTCGGCGTCGAATGCCCGAGGGGATCGTGTTCCTCGCGCTCTCGGCGTCGATACTGTCGCTGCGAGCTGCCATCCATGTTGCGATCTGCTGCGTTTGGAGAGTGAGGAGCCCGCCCCCAGACCCGTCGGGGCTCTTGAGCCCGTCGATCGAGATGGATCCCGAGCGGCGGCCGAAGTTGAAGGCGCTGATGCTGTCGATGGAGCCCCGAGGGTCCCATGTGGCCACGGCCGGGAGGCTGTCTTCGGCTTCTGCAGTGGCTGTCGTCACCTCACATGTGCCGATGAAAGGCGGAAAGCCCTCCATGTGCACTGGCGACATGGGGAATCCTCGTGGGGAGCACAGCGGCATCGATACTCCCTCGAACGGATTGACAAACAGCTCGCTGACCGACGAGGCAGGTGCAGGCGCGGCTGCCGAGGCTGTCGGCGTGTCGCCGGTCGGGAACATGTACGTCGGCAAGTCTGGGCTGAGCCAGGGCGAGTTCATGCTCCCATTGTGCCCGAAGGATTCGCTGCCGCCGGAGAACCCCATCTGCCCTGAGCCCGGATAATCCTGACTGCTGCAGCCTCGGTGGTCAGTCTGCCCCCACGCCATGGCGTGCGGCACGGCCTCGGTGCCGGTGTTGGTGCTCCACATCCAGTTGGCGGGCCGGAGATCTGCTGTGACTTGACTCCTACCTGTGTCTAACAGTCGAAAGGCGCCAGTCGGCTGCTGCAGGAGCTGGTGCGGCATCGGAGGCTCGATCTTGAGTCCGAACGGCGCCAGTCCCGTGATCGACCGGCTCGTTGGGCTGACGCTCAACCCAGAAGAAGACAAGCCAGGCGCGTGGATCCCATGGCTAGTTGCCGGCCAGTCGCTCGAGTCGCGCGGCGTCTCTGGGGAGCTGCGGAGCGCCGCGGGACTGCTCACAGCCAGCATCAGACCGGGCTTGCTCGTGTTCATCCTGTCGCTGCCGGGCGAGAGGAACGGCACGGCCGAGTCGTACTGCATATGGGGCGCCCTCGAACGCGAGTCCGTCGGTCCAGAACACACGCGAGGCTGCCGCCGGCGCGGTGTCGGATCGCCGACTCAATCGAACGGAGAAAAGAATGCTTCAAACGCGTTCGGGTCGCTGCGTTGTCGCGTTCTCCAGAGAGAGAAGCAGTTGCTTAAAGCCGCTACCAACCAGCGAGAGGACAGCCGCGACAGCTGAGGAGGGGAGTTCGTTTCGCGGCGAGTCCGACTGCTCAACGATGAGGCGGAAAGTTCTTTCAACGGACCAGCCTCCTTAGTCGTCGTCGTCGATGGCGCCGGCGGTGTCTCGACAGTGGATTTTCATGAATGCCAAGGTTTCCTAGGGAGGCAGGAATGGCAAGCCTTGAAGCTTCTCTTCGTGTCGTGCAGCGAGTGGACAAGAGGCTTCTGCGAGAGGTGTCGGAGACTGATTCTTGCAGCGTGGACGCGTCCCAACGTGGCATTACAAAACCTGCATGGAAGCCGTCGGGACGAGGCGTGACGCTCACGTGATTGCTTGGCGACAAGCCTGGTTTGCGAGGCGGCGCCAGCGAGACAATGCGAGCATTACAAAAGCCGAGAGCTTTCCCCCTCTTGATTGTTTTCTCTTTGCGAGGCTAGCAACTCAATGCATGCCACACACTTGCAAGCCAAAGCATGGTGGCGACGGTGGCGATGGATGGCTCGCGAGACAATGAGCGAACCTTCGAGCGGTTTCGCCGCCGCTGGATCGTCAACCGGCCCTCACGTCACTGCCACATAGAAACACGAGGGCCGCAATGCGAATTGACTCGCCGTTTGCGAAGGTGTCTGGCACCGCACGACGCTGTTACTAGCGCACTGAGTCATCACCAGCAGATCGGGCAGAGCAAATGGAGGCTCCATTCGACGAGTCCTGGTTGCCTGTCCCGAGTGCGTTTTGGTTGGAAGGAGCAGCGTCTGGGAAGATTGTCGCCGACAGAAAAAGGTATTCTGACGATTCAAACAGAGTGGCAGCCAATGCGACGCCGTTTGTGAGTAGTGTCGCCGGCTTGGCGAGTCCCATTTCGAGATCGTCGCTTTGGCGAGGCAGGCGTTTCGATATGTGAGCGGGCAGCCATAACGCAACAACCACGCTGACGGCAGCAACCTCAGCAGCTGCGACACCATGCCAAACACTTCGGGCTACCCTATTGCCAGCGCACCTGCCTTCGACATGCTGCCCTCGGAGCCCGACTGAATTTCCGTTGGGATTGGCGTGCCCGCCATCTGCGAGCGTCAACCGAGAGTTGACGAAGCTCTTGATCGTCTTTCAGGAGCTGTTCCCGTTGCGGACGCCGCTCACTTGCGTGAATAGTAGAGAGTTCAGGTGAACACTATCCGGCGCTGCTACTGTTGCCGTCAGCTAGCGCTCCCGCTGCTTTGCTTGTGCTGCTTTCTGCCTGTCGCGTTGACGCTCGAATCGCCGATCCACTTCAACTTCGCGGACGGTGGTGTACCGGCACTGTAGACCAGCTGTGGCGCGACAACAAACGTTTTCTGACCAACAATCGCTGCTCGTGCTTACAGCCGTCGTCTTTGCATGAGTAGCACGGATGTACACATTCCTCCTTGGCATGGATTTTCACCAGACGACGCGTCAGGGGCGCTGTGTCTCTCGTGCGCAGGAGCAAGGCCACCCTTTTTGAGCATCAACTCGACACCACCTGCAGCTGTAGCCGCCCCAGTCGATCCGGATCACCGGCTCAACATATCAACGCACGCGCAGATGGAATACTTTTGAATGACCAAGGCGGCTTCGTCTTGCGGCGATTGTCAGTCGATTTCGCCAATGGATCAGGCCGCTTGCTGCCGGTCAGATCAAGCAGCACCCGACTCGGAAGCGAACAAAGAGCTCGAATGCAAAAATGGTCTTGGTTTATCTACAGTGAACGTAAGCGATCATCCTCACATGCTCGAGGGAACATCTACAGCGAAAGCGCCTCGGCCTCGACCGCCAGCAGCGATGCGTACGCGGTCGTCGTCGTCGTTGAGCTCGCTGAGTAGTCGTTGGTAGCCGCCGAGTAGGTGCACTGGCGAGTATCGATTGTGTCTCCGCAGACGTTGATGCCCGTGTACGGGTCGTCCAGGATGGTGCGAGTGCGGGTCTGCAGACCGTAGCTGTCGCATCCCGACGACCAGCTGGACCAGTCGCTCATGGTGCACGTCAAGTTTGCGCACGACCCCGATTCAGATACGCTTGGGCACACAGTGCCTCCGTTTGAGGCAGCAGTGATGATTTTCCTCGTGCGAGTTCGAGTGTCAGAGGTATCGCAGCACTTGCTCCATGACGACCAGTCCCCAACGACGCAGTTCACGGCGGTAGCCGTCGTGCAAGTCATCGTGTCGGTGAGTGCAGGGCAGGCGATGCCGCCGTACTTGGGCTGTGTGATGACATTTCGTGTCCGCTTCTGTGTCTTCGTTGTTGCGTCACACACTGTCCAAGCCGTCCAGACTCCAACCACGCAGTTCACCGGATCACAGACCGCTTCTTCGGTCAGAGCAGGGCACGCGCTGCCGCCGTACATCGCCTGCTGCGTCACCTTCCGCGCCCGGTTCTTTCGGCCAGTGTTGGCGTTGCACGACCAGCTGCTCCAAGATCCGACCGTACAAGGCACTGGGTCGCAGAAGCCGTTCTCAGTGAGCGCCGGGCAAGCATTGCCGCCGTACAAAGGAGCCGTCGTCATGGTGCGCGTCCGGTTCTTGGCGCCAGTGGTGGCGTCACACGCCGTCCAAGCGCTCCAGTCACTCACTTGGCAGTCCACACAAGCACACGTCTGTGTGTCTGTCAGCGTTGGGCAGCACGCGCCGCCAAACATGTCCTTCTGGATCACCGTCCGCGTCCGCGTTCTCGTCCCGCTCGTCGTATCGCAGCTGCTGTAAACGCTCCAGTCGCTCACAGCGCAGTCCACCGGATCGCACGTAGCGTTTTGGATCAAATCACCGCAAGCAATGCCGCCGTACTTGGGCTGAGTCGCGACCGTGCGCGTCCGAGTCTTGATACCCGCCGGGATGTTGCACGGACCGTAGCTTGTCCAGTTCGATAGAACGCAGTTGACAGGCGGTGCCGTCTCCGTCTGATCGCACACATCACAAGGCTTGCCGCCGCGAACACTGGGCTGCGTGATCGAACGCGAACGCTTCCGCACACCAGTGACCGCATCGTAGTCACTCCACGCACCCCAGTCGCTCATGACGCAGTCAACAGCAGGACAGGCCATGACTTCCTGAAGTGCGTCACAATCACAACCGCCGTAAAGCGCTGACTGGACGACTTGGCGATTCCGGGTCTGAACCGCGGTCGAGTCATTGCACGTCGTCCAAGCGCTCCAGCTGCTCACAGTGCAAGGAACCGGGTCGCAGGCAACACTTTCAACAAGGCTGGGGCACTGGCATCCGCCAAACATTGCAGCCTGAGTGACTTGTCGGGATCTTGCTTTCAAGCCCGTTGTAGCGTTGCACGCTCCGTAGTCTGTCCAAGCACCGACGGCACAGTCGACTGGGTCGCAGTTCTTGTACTGGACCGTGTCCTCGCATGTTTTGCCGCCGTACAAAGGCGCCTGCAGGATCGGCCGAGTCAAGTTGCGCTTGCCTGAAGGAACATCACAGGTCGACCAGTCCGTAGACCAGCTACCAACAACACAGTCGACTGCGTCGCAGGTCGTCAGATCCTCAAGTGCTGGGCAAGTTGTGCCGTTGCGAAGCGGACGCTGAGTAATGGTGCGAGTCCGACGTTTCTTGCCGCATGACGAATCGCACGTCTGCCAGTCGGACCAGCCGCTGACAATGCAGTTCACAGCTTCACACGGAACTTCCTCGCGAGTGGCCTCGCAAGCTTTTCCATTGTACGCTGCCGGCGTGGTAATACTACGCGCACGGCTCTTTGTCAAATCCGAGTCTCCACAAGCTGTCCAGTTGCTCCATTGGCCCATGACGCAGTCCACGGGGTCACACGTCGCCGTATCCACGAGGCTGTCACAAGCTTTTCCTCCATACATCGGCGCAGTCGCGATTGTGCGGGCTCGAGTCTTCTTGCCACACGAGGTATCACAAGTGGACCAGTTACCCCAGCCAGTGAGAATACAGTCGACGGGCGAGCACTGTAGCACGTTGATGAGATCCGGGCACACAGTGCCATTGTATTTGGGCTGCGTGACGATGGTGCGGGTCTTCTTTTTCTTGTACGTCACGGGATCGCACGCGCAGTAGTCACTCCAGTCACTGACGACGCAGTTGATTGGGTCGCAAGGTTTGTAGTCGGTGAGTGCAGGGCATACAGCACCGCCGTGACGATTCACTTGGGTCACCACGCGTGTCCGAGTGCGTTGGCCGCTTGAAGCATCACACGAACCCCAGTCACTCCAGTTACCTACAGCGCAGTTAATCGGGTCACAACACTCGTCTTGTTGTAGGGAACCACACGCGGTGCCGTTGTAAAGCGGCGCCTGCGTGACGTTGCGGTTGCGGTGCTTGTTCGGATCGTCGCTGTCACATGTAGTCCAGTCACTCCAGTCGGTCACCACGCACGGCACAGGGTCGCATGGCTTGGTTTGAATCAAAGGATCGCAGGCAAGCCCGCCATACTGCGGCACCTTCGTGACAGTACGGGTACTGATGCGAAGTCCCGTTGACGCATTGCAACTCGACCAGTCAGACCAACTTGAAAGCACACAGTTGATCGGATCGCATGTTGCTTCAAGCGAGACGTTCACACACGCGGAACCGCCATATTTCGGCTGCGTGATGACATTGCGATGCTTGTACTTCTTGCCACAACTAGCGTCGCAGGCGCTCCAGTCGCTCCAGACATCTTCAACGACACAGTTCACTGGGTCACAGACAGCTTCTTCAGCTAGTGCATCACAAGCCTTGCCATTTCGAACCACAGGCTGCGTAACAGTGCGAGTGCGTCGCTTGACGCCGCGGGTGTCATTGCACGCTCCCCAATCGCTCCAGGTGCCAACAACGCAATCGATAGCAGGGCAGTCTTTGGTCTGTGTGGTCTCGGTACAATTGTCTCCTCCGCGAAGTGGCTGCTGAGAAATCGTTCGAGTCCGGAGTTGTGTAGCAGTAGCATCCGTGCAGGTCGACCAATCGCACCAGTCCGACATTTTGCAGTTGACGGGTGGGCAATTCTGCTCCTCCTCAAGCCACGGGCATGCCGATCCGTTGTACATTGGCTGCTGGAGAACGTCACGTGAGCGGGTTTGCGTCGCTGTGGAGTCGGTACATGTAGTCCAGTCACTCCAGTTGCCGACGACGCAGTCCACAGGCATACACCTGTCCGTCTCGGTCGTTGCGGGACATTCGGTTCCTCCACGACAGGCAGGCTGAACGACGGTGCGTGTGCGTGTCTTCACAAACGTGTCGGAGGAACAGTCAGTCCAGTTACTCCAGTCAGAGACTGTGCAATTGATGGCTTCGCACGGACTTTCTTCGTATGTCGTCGGGCAGATCGCGCTAGTGTCGCCGTAGGCTTCAACAGAAACGCTGCTGTATGCGCTGCTGCCATACATGGATGCTGGAGACTGCGTGATCGTACGTGTTCGGAAGCGAACACTCGTTGACGCGGTGCAGAGAGACCAGTCGCTCCAGTCGCTCACCAGGCACTTCTCGCAGGTCCGAACCTGCGTGAGCGGTGGGCATTCCCGGCCGCCGAAGGCTGGCTGCACACGGATTGTCCGGTTACGTGTCTGGACGTTCGTGATCGGATCACAGTCCGACCACGCACCCCACGTTGTCACGCCACAGTCGACACACTTGCACTGGCGCGTCTCCGATAGAGCTGGGCATGCAGCGCCGTAGCCAGTTGCATTTCGAGCAATCGAGCGTGTTCGAGTGCGCGTATTCGTCACAGGGTCGCAGTCCGAAAACGGCCCCCATCCAGTCACCTTGCAGTCGCGAGTTTCGCACACGTCCGTCATTGTGAGCGATGGGCAGGCCGCTCCGCCGCGCTGAGGTCCCACGAGGATGTTGCGATTACATGTCCGCGTGTTGGAAGCGCTGTCACAAGACGAAAACTTGCCCCAGTTGCTGACTACACAGTCGACATCCGGGCATGGAGTCACGTCGATGAGAGAAGGGCATGCCTTGCCACCGTCCGCATCTTGAAGGATCGTTCGAGTTCGGTTC
The DNA here is from genome assembly GCA_023334415.1 of Phytopythium chamaehyphon. Classification (NCBI taxonomy): domain Eukaryota; phylum Oomycota; class Peronosporomycetes; order Pythiales; family Pythiaceae; genus Phytopythium; species Phytopythium chamaehyphon. The sequence goes on along the minus strand of JAASGX010000190.1, from coordinate 25,215 downwards.
ATGGTCTTGGCGATCGGGTCACAATCCGAGTAGTTACCCCAGGCACTAACAGAGCAATCAACTGGCTGGCAACTTTCGTCTTCTGTCAAGCACGGGCATGCAGCACCGCCACCAGAGCGAGGAGTAATGACAGTTCGCGTACGCCTTCGCTTGAAAGTTCTTCCACAGCATGACCCAAAGTCGCTCCAGTCGCTGACAACACAGTCAATCGTGGGCTTGCAGTTTGCAGTTTGGATCGTAGTAGAACAAGCCCTTCCACCGTACTGCGGTAGCTGCAGGACGTCGCGCGTGCGGTTCTTCGTGCTCGTCGCAGGATCACAATCGTTCCAGTCGCTCCAGTCACTGAGCTTGCAGTTGACCGATTTCATCGTGCAAGCCTTGTAATCGGCCAACGCCGAGCATTCCTTGCCGCCGTTCGATGGAGCAGTTGTAATGTTCCTCGTCCGGGTCTTCTGTAGCATGTCCGGGTCGCAGTCGCTCCAATCACTCCAGTCGCTGAGCTTACAATTAACTGGAGTGCACTTGGTTTCCTCCATTAGAGATCCGCAATCTGCGCCACCATCAGCATCTTGCAACACTGTGCGGAAACGCTTCGTCGTCCATTTTGAACTGTAGGAGTCACTTGGTGCACACGGCGTGTAGTCGCTCCATGCACTTGTCACACAGTCGGTAGGCGTACAATCGATGGTTTCGGTGAGAGCTCCGCATTTGACTCCACCGTACTTCGCCGGTGTCACGACTGTGCGAGTGCGAGACTTGGAGTTCGACTTCTTCTTGCACTTGCCAAACGCACTCCAGTCGCTCATGACACAGTCAACTTTGTCGCAAGAAACCGAGTCGGACAGCGACGGACAATCAGCGCCGCCATACGCAGGGCTGGTTACAATGATTCGCGTCCGAGTCTTCATGCCAGTGTCGTTGCAGCAAGCTCCGTAGTCGGTCCAATTGCTTACAACACAGTCCACAGGCTGGCACGGCTGAGTGTCCGTCAGCGTTGAGCAAGCTGTTCCTCCGTCTTGAGGAGATGTCAAGATCGACCGCGTGCGCGTTTGAGTGCGAGTGGTGGCATTGCAGGCGCTAAACGCGCTCCAGTCGCTCACAGCACAGTTCACTGGTGTGCATGGCACTTCTTCTACCAGAGCTGGGCACGGATTACCACCATCGCAGTCCTGAAGAATCTGCCGTGTACGTCGCTTGGTCTTGCCAAGAAGAGTGTAGTCGCTCCATGGGCTAACCTTGCAGTCGGTTGGGTTACAATTCATGCTGTCGATGAGCGAAGGGCAAGCAGTTCCGCCGTATTGAGCCGGCGTAATAACCGTCCGAGTGCGCGTACGCATTCCAGTCGGGCTGCACTTGCTCCACGAGGTCCAATCACTTACAACGCAGGCCACCGGGTCACATGCGGCTGTATCGGTGAGAGTTGGACATGCTGCACCACCATTTGTCGGCTGCTGCATCACATTCCGCGTTCGCGACTTCAAAAGAGTAAGCGAATTGCACCCACACCAGTCGCTCCAGGAGCTAACTTGGCAGTCGAGACAGGTGACCGACTCGGTGAGAGCTGGGCAAGCTTTGCCGCCGTTCGAAGCGGAGGTCACCACAGTTCGAGTTCGCGTTCGGAGCTTTGTGACGGAGTCGCAAGAGTTAGACGACCAAGTCCAGTCGCTCACGACGCAGTCGACTGGCGAGCACGTGACCTCTTCTTCCAGAGGTGGGCACGCACTGCCGCCGTCGCACTGCTGAGTGATCGTTCGCGTGCGCTTCTTGGTCTTTCCTCCATTGCTGGCGACTGGAACATAGTCACTCCAGGCGCTCACCTTGCAGTCCGTGGGCGTGCACACCTGCGTATCAACGAGCGCAGGGCACGCAGTCCCACCGTAGGCGACCGCTGTGATGACAGCGCGAGTTCGCGTTCGTAGCTTGGTGGTTCCATCGCACGCACCCCAATCAGTCCAGTTGCCAACGATGCAGTTGACCTTGTCGCACGCCGTCGTCTCCGTTAAAGCAGGGCAAGCAGCTCCGCCATTGACCGGAGCGGTGACGACCACGCGCGAGCGCGTCTTGGTCCCCGAGGCTGAGTCGCAATTGCTGAAGTTGCACCAGGCGCCAACTTGGCAGTCGGCGCAAGCGACAGTCTCCGTCAAGGCAGGACAAACGTTGCCTCCTCCGCTCGCTTGGGTCACGATAGTCCGCATCCGCGTCCGCTTCTGCGTCGTCGAGTCACACAACGTCGACCAGCTCCAGTCGCTCACGACACAGTCGACCTTGTCACAGGTCGTCTCCTCCACGAGATTGGGGCATGGAGCACCTCCGTTCTCTGGCTGGCACGTCACGGAGCGGGTCCGCCGCTTCTTGGTGCCGACAATGACGTAGTCGCTCCAGGGACCAACGGCGCAGTCCTTGGGCGTGCAGGTCTGCGTCTCAGTGAGCTGCGGGCAGGCGGCTCCGCCGTACTTGGTCGGCGTCACCACCGTGCGCGTGCGCGTCTTGGAGCCCTTGATGCACGCGCCGAAGTCGCACCAGGCAGTCACAACGCAGTCGATCTTGTCACAGGCAGCGGCCTCGGTCAAAGCTGGGCAGCAGGCTCCTCCGTCTGCTGCGGCCTGCACCACCGTGCGGGTGCGAGTCTTGGTGCCGGAGTAGTCGTCGCACGTGGAGAAGTCCGACCAGGCAGACACGACGCAGTCCCTGGGAACGCACTTGATCGAGTCTTCGAGGCACGGACACGCCGCGCCGCCGTTGCTGGCCGCCGTGACCACCGACCGCGTGCGCTTCTTCATGCCCGTCCAGACGCTGCAGGCCGAGTAGTCGGACCAGTCCGACACGACGCAGTCCACCTTGCTCCAGCTTGAGTACGAGCTGTACCAGTTGTTGCTCGTGCCGTAGTTGGTGCCGTAGTTGGTGCCGTAGCTAGTAGTTCCATAGCTCGTGCCGTAGTTGGTGCCGTAGCTCGTGCCCGACGTGTATCCATTCGAGCTGAGCGCCGAGTTGACGGCGCCGATGATGTTCTGCACGAAGAACTCCTCCTTGGCCTCTGCCTGGCCGCCAAACGCGACGAGCAGCGCCGCGAGCGACCACCGGGTCGTCCTCATGGCCGAGAGTCTGGCCAGCCTGGTGAGTCGAAAAATGAGCTGCCGGTGGTGGAAGATCGCTCGCTGCTCTGGAGCTCGGGCTCTAGGAGGAATCCCATGCTCGTCAGCATGGGATCTTTCCTCGCTTTGACACGCATGAGACTTGGTGTATGCCGAGCCTCGAGCGGTCGCTAAGAGCGTTTCGCCGACGCCATGGGATCCGTCGCCGACTGCTCATGAGGATCGCGAGATCCAATGTATGGCGGGGTTGTGCTTGTGCTACGCGCGACTGGTGGCTGGCTGGCGTTTCCTGCTAATGCGCGCGGTTTCCTGCTAACGCGGCATGGAAACTTTCCTGCTGACCTATATGAAGACAGACAGTCGAAACGCATTAGCCGAGATGGAAAAGCTTGGGGTGACGCACCGCCAGAAGTTTCATGGCTTGCTTGTATTGAGAGCGGCTGTTCTACCTACACACGCACGCGTGGCTTTCATGCCACGCTCACGACACACGCACAGTTGGCCGTCTGAGAGCCTCGTAAACTAGCCGAACACCTGATGGTTCGGCGTCTCGACGTACACCCAGAGGCAGATGACGATCAGGATGATGGCGAGCGAGAAGCTTCCGACGATGTTGCCCTGGTCTGTCAGACTCTTGTGGCTCCAGCCAAAGTACGTCTGCAGACTCATGCGCACCATGGGGCCGAGCTGGCTAGCGATGAAGCCGCCCAGGAAGAGTGAGGCGAACAGCAGCGGCGTGCCGTGGGTCGTCTCGGCGTTGTTGTAGCCGCAGAAGTAGTCGACGATGCGCCACATCATGCCGAAGATCATGGCCAGGAACACCAGCAGGTTCGGGATCTCCATCGGGCTGTTGCCGCCCAGAGCGCCCGTGTTGGCCCACGACGCCTCCTTGCCGGTGATCTTCCAGTAGAAGGCCTCGAACACAGCCAGCACGTGCACAAACGCGTACGAGAACCACGTCTGCTGACTACGCAGCACGTCGTCGTTGTCGACCGTACGGTTGGACAGCGCCGACAGGATACTCTGAACGACAATCTTGGGGACGAGCGCCATGAGCAGACGGAGACCCGACGTGTAGATCGGCGCCTGGCCGCTGTACAGGAAGAAACCCGTGCAGTAGAAGAAGAAGAGCGCGGGGAACGAACCGATCGGGTACACTGTCAGGTTCATGAAGAACACCCAGCGCATGAAGCGGCTGTACTTGCGCGGTGGCGGGAGCTCGACCTGCGGTGGCTGCCACTCGGGGTCCACGAGGCTGTGCTTGTTGCGGAGGAAGATCTGGAAGTTACCCTTGGCCCAACGCTTGCGCTGCGCAAGCGCAGCAGAGACCGACTCGGGAACGGCTCCTTCAGCCAAACGAATGCGGTCGCTCTCCTCACCCTCGAGGTCCTTTCGGAAGTAGAGGCCCTTCCATCCCTTGTCAATCATCATCTTGCCGGTGAAGGCGTCCTCGGTCAGCGATCCGTACTGAATGCCGCAAACCGAGTCAAGCGCCTCGCGACGGAAAATGGCGTTGGTACCGGCGAACGATGCGCACTCGTATCCATCCATACCAGTCTGGGCCGAATCAAAGAAAGTCGAGTTACGGTGGCCACACGGGTCGCCAAGACGAAGCTGCAGACAGTCCTCGAAGTACTGCGGAGTCTGCACGTAGCCGACCTGGTTCACCGACACGTGGTCCGAGTAGTCATCCGCAGAGATGCCGACAAACTGAGCCGACTGGCGACGGCTGTTGGCGCGGCGCATGCACTTCTTGCACATGCCCTTGGACTGAGTAATCTTGTTGCCACAGTCGGAGCAGACCATGCGCTCAGTCATGGTGTTTTGCGTCTGACGACGGTGGAGCTGGGACTTGGTGTGGCCAGAGGCGTTGTAGCAGTCCTTGGAGCAGAACGAGACCTGCGGCTCAGGCACACCAGCAGCCTGACAAAGCGCACAACAGATCTTGCCGAGGTCACCGCATCCAGGTGCGCAGCAGCGCGTGATCTTGGAGTTCTTCGGTGCGTCAAAGAAGAAAGGAAGCGTCGCCTGGATAAACATCTCGTGCGGCTTCATGTCGTTGTCGAGAATGATGGCGTAGCGACCACACGCGCCTTCGTTGTAGAGCACGTTGTTGATGTTGCCGGCCTTACTGTGGTGCACGGGCGGCTTGATGCGGCCCACGAACGTCACCTTCGGGTAGCCGTGGTACACGTAGTCGTCACGCACCGAGCCAACGGCGCAGTCCGCGCGAGCCACAACGCGAGGGGTTTGGTTGGTCGGCATCTTGACCGAGGTGTGCTGTTTGCGGAACTCCTCAACCTCCATGTCTTCGGACTCGCACACCCGCTCGAACATGAATTGCGCGACTTCGTGGCGCACATCGCCAGCCTCTTCGATCACACCGCGGTTGACGCTGACCTTGGGGACGCTAGCACCGGGCTCCCACTTGGACTTGCAGTAGCCATCGTCGCAGATCCAGACGTGGAAAAGGTTCGGCGGGTAGTCCAGGTTCATGATCATCTCGAGCGTGGCGATCGTGTCCTCCGCAGGCTCGGCGTAGTGACAGAGCAGGATGTCGACCGTCGGCCATTTCTCGGGAGGGAAGTGGGGCTCAAAGTCGCGCAGGTAGCGTGCACCGCGACGCACGGGCTTCCACATGCCGAGGTAGTATAGGAATCCGAGCGAGATGGAGATGAACTCGGCGAGGTAGAAGAGGAAGTAGGAGACCCAGTGCGGGATCGAGGGCTCGAAGAAGCACTGGACCTCGGAGATGCCGGCGGACCACCAGTACCACTCGGGCGGGTTCCACATGCCGTTGAAGGGCTTGTCTCCGCACTGGAGCGCGTCGGAGCGCGTCTGCTGGATGTAGGTGCAGGTCTCGGTCTTGTACTTGACGTCGCAGGGCGCGACGCCGAGCGGGAACCAGAGCACAATGCCCGCGAGCTCGATGAGCGCCGTGATGACGAAGATGACGTAGAAGAAGCGGTAGCTACCTCGGCCCTTCATCTCGTAGACGCGGACGTTGGGCAGGTCTCGCTTGACGACGTTGCCGCTGCCGGCCGACATGACGGTGAACTCGAGCGCGTCGAACCACATGGCGAAGTCCGAGTCGGTCTCGGGGCACACGAGCCAGACGCGGTGGCGCGTGTGGATGGCGATGCCTCGCGCGGGCAGGTCGAGTCGCTCGCTCTGCTCGAGCTTGAAGGCGTCGCGCAGGTCGATGGCGCCGACGACGAGCTCGGCGTTGCGCGAGTTGAAGTACTTGCGGCAGTCGACGAAGTCGTGGAAGTAGTAGATCTTGTTGCCCTCGAGCGCGAAGTAGCGCTTGCGCCACGACTTGGCCACGGGGCCCTTGAACTTGCGCGAGCCCTGCTTGTGCATCCATCCGTGGACCGTGATGCGGCCGATGGCCTCATTCTCGTCCGCCTTGGTCAGCTCCGAGATGGCCTTCTGCGTGTCGTCCGACGACTCGCCGCGCTTGAACAGCGCCTGCTGCAGCTCGCCGTTGCTCGCCGCGAACCCCTGCTCGCTCTCCAGAGGCTGGTGGTACTGCGCGTTCGGCGTCTGGTTGTACGCGTCGTTCTCGGGGATGCGCATGCTCGCGTCCTGCCAGTTGGACATGGCGCTCGCCTCCCTCGCTGGGCTTCACGCGTCACTCAGGCTTGGTAATGAGCGCGACCGAGCGCGAGCGACCGCGAGCCTTCCGTCCGGCCGCCGTTCTTTCTCGTCGACCGACGAGCTTTCGACTGTGCGATTGTATGGAAAAGCCGGCCGGCCCAGCCCAAGGAAGCGCTTCCAAGTCGATAAAACCGGTTTGGATCGGTTCTGCGAAAAATGCCGAGGTGTACAGTTCGCGTGCAATCCATATCGCGATCCTGGGGGTATCGTATTTCCGGGTCTCTTGGAGCATGGTTTAAAGAGTTAACCGAATCGGTTTACGAGGGGTATGCTAGATCTGGTTATTGAAGGGGATAGGTGACCGGAAGTCAGAGCGTGTGGGACGGGACGGAGCCCGCGTACTGTACTCTTCATGACAAAGTTCGATTATCGGTATACCAGTCGAAGTACCGGTATACACCGGTAATGGTATCAACCACGGTATGTAGAGCGGCCCACATTTAGGTCATTATTGTCCCTCGGAAACTTTTCCTGGCGCCCCACATGTCCCTCGGAAACTTTATCCTGGCGTTCCTTCTGTCCGCAATACGTCTTCTTTAAGGGTGACTCTAACTAAAAAAGCCTGCGACTTGAGCAACGGTACATTATTAAAGTCCTTTTAGGGTTAAAGATATCTGCGACGTGCTATAGAATAACAGTTAATTCAGATATGGGTTTGAGTGTTCATTGAGATACGCGCCGCCGGGGGCCAATCGGATCGCAGGATTTATTTGAGTTCGGGTGCCTATCAGATTCAGCCGTATTTTTTTGCGTCGTCCACTGTACTGCCTGTCACACTTGAGCCCAGTATTGGGGCTATCGCTGCAACATGCGACGAGGATGTTCGTGGCCGCCAAAGATCCAAGCGCCAACGAACCGGAATCGCCTCGCGCCTTCATGGCCTTCATGGCCTCCACGCCCTTCAGCTCTAGCGCCAGCTCCACGCTCGACCTCTCGCTGCTGCCACCCGGCGTGGCTTCGCTCGTCGCTCAGTTCGGCTGGAGCGTCCGCTCGGCTTCCGCCGCCGGCTTGCTGCCCGTTCTGCTGCTCCTGCTGCGCTTCGACAGCGAGAAGCGGAGCAGCTCAAGGTCTCCGAAGGCGATGGACGCGGCGGCCAAGGGCGGCCACCTCACAATCGTCCGCGCTCTCCACGCTCGCGGGTTCCCCAGCTCCGTGTTCGCCATGAACATGGCGGCGGCCAACGGACACCTGGCCACGCTCAAGTTCCTGCATCAGCGCCGACCCGAGGGCTGCACGGCCTACGCCATGAACGCAGCGGCCGCAAACGGACACCTGGCCACGCTCAAGTTCCTGCACTTTCACAGGCCCGAGGGGTGCACGACGGCCGCGATGGATCTCGCGGCGGCCCACGGGTGGACGCGAGTGGTCGAGTTCCTGCATCGACATCGCTGCGAGGGCTGCACGGTCGCGGCCGTGGACCGAGCGGCCCAGAACGGCCACCTGGATGTCGTTCGCTTCCTGGTCGAGCGGCGCTCGGCCGAGTTCACGGGCCTGGCCGTCGTGTGGGCGCTGCAGAACGGCCACGTCGAGGTCGGCGCGTACCTGAGTCGGGCGATGGACTCGCGGAGGCACAGCTCCGCTGCTCGTTCGGGATTTGCAGGCATCAATGTGGTGCCCGCCGCCACGCTGGCGGTCTAGTTGGGTGGTGAAATGCAGTTGGTATTTACTGACGGACTGATGCGTCTCTGTTGTTGATTGATTTACAGCCGGCAGTGGGGCCGGTCGGGGGGATTTTCATGTTGATAAGGGCGAGCGACGCGGGTTTTACATCTTGACGTCGCGTCAAGGCGACTACAGTTGGGGGGAACGAACGGCGGACAGCTAGATGTGGGCGGTGTACACGAACATGCGCGTGCTGGAGGGCGTCTGCACGAGCGCGGGCTCTCCCGGGGAGATGGCGACCTCCTCGAGCTCGACCTTGACGACGGGCTCGGTGGCTCGGCGCTTGGACTGGAGCTTGAAGGCGGCGGCGACCAGTACGACGACTACGGCCGCGGCCGCGACGGCGACCCACACGATGACGCCGTGGCTGGCACTGGAGCCCTCGACGGTCTCGTCGGTCCTCCTTCGCACGCTGGAGCTGGAGCCGACGCTGGTGGAGAGCGGAGATGCCCGGATCACGGCCGCATGTGCGGCGAGCTGGAGCAGAAGGAAGGCGAGCGCGGAGGGGGCAAACGGCATGCGGAGGCGGGGATTTCTCTCGCGGCGAGAAGAAATGGGGAGTGAGCCTCACTGGAGCCCGAGGCGATGAGTGTGGCGGGCTTTGGCTCTCTGCTACGCTGGACTTTCAAGGGCGTGAAGCCACCTCCCGTGGCCGTCCATCATCAATTTCTCGGCACTTCTTCCTGCATCAGCAGACCAGCACGGTGCGGGAACACGAAAAGATACTTTCGTCGGCGCAAAACGGACACGTTGGGGGCCAGTATCTTGGGATTTGTATGCAGGGAAGTTCGCCCAAACACGCAACGCGGGCGAAAAGATACGAGAGGCCAGCGGCTGCCGTGAAGCCCAGCGTGGCGCAGCGAGCGAACTGAATGCTTGGAGAACTGGCTGCCTTCTTCTCGAGAGAAGCATGCCGCAGGAGTTTCGCGGCTGTTTACATCCCGGCAGGCGCGCCAAGCCCGGGCGGTCCGACCCTGGCGATCGGTTCAAGGGAACGCGGGCGGACCTCTCGGTGGGGGTCTGCCTATCATCCGAACGTCATCCAGACACTGCCTCGATGGCATTGGATCAGGATGGTGTTGTCGTGCCAGACTCGGGTTTCCATGACGGTCGTGCAGGGTGATCTTGGATTATTTGGCGAAGTGTCGCGAGGGCCAGGAGCTCAGGATTCGGATGGCACCCATATCAAGTCTTTTGATCCAGAATCTACTCTGGAACACGACGGAACTCCAGTACAAGGCTGTAAATGTTTGGACGAGCTGCTGATGCCGTGAAAGGGAGAGCATCCGGTCTTTGTGAGAGTCTGTGCAGAGCTTCCTCTCGTGGCAAGTGAGGCTCTGGTTGGCGCTCGCTGGTGGAGTGTTGAGACGCTGACGAAAGTTCAAGCAAGATGTTGCACGACGGTAACGTGAAGGAGTTTTGATTTGACATCGTGACCAGCAAGTGCTGGGCCGGTAGCTTGCTGGTCTGGTCGCACTGGTCGCCGCAATTGCAGCAAGTTGGGGAGGTTGGCCGAGCGCTTGTCATCGAGGCACTGGTCAAACCGTATGCGCAAACGAGGCCTCAAATCGCAGACTCCCTCGCATTCGTTCTGCTGCAGTGATGTTGGGCTAACCACCAAGGCTAATCTTGAGCGATCTTGCCACTCGCAAAGACCCAACAGGGATTTGACTGACGTGAAGGCGCTGTCTGTATGGAGGTAGGTGCTAACTAGTAGGGCAGGACTTGAGCTCGCCTTACCGGTTCCGTGATACGGGAACTAGTGCTCCACTACTCGGAACGAGCTCCGAGTGCGGTGGGTCGGTAAGCAACACCTTCCGAAGTGCTCACCGAATGACGGGACTGCCTCTAGCGCACACATTTTACCTCAGCTCAATCGTGCTTGAATTCATATCACACCGCTCCTGATGGGTAGACTCAGCTAAGATCGAACTGCGCTGTTCCAGATCTTTCAATGTTGCTCTCGGTTTGGGGCGGTGGGATATATTGGCCTCCTCCGACCACGCTTGAGAGAGCGATGGAGCGGTTTGGGGCGGTGGATATATTAGCCTCCTCCGACCACGTTTGAGGGAGCGATGAAGCGGGTTGAGGAAAGTATGCAAATCTTGTGAGCCGCAAGGCGGCGAAAGCTTGCCTGGGTGTTTTGTCTCCCGGAAATACGAGTATCAATCTGGATACTCCACAAGTCCTCGACAGCACCTGCATGGATCCACAAGAGTGCCGGTTTATCAACGTAATGTCTACGCCAGCGTTCGAGTTCCAAGTTTCAATCCTCCACCAGGCGAGCGGCGATGTGGTAAAACACCAACCAGTTTTCATGCAACGCGTTGGGGTGAGAGAGTGGTGACACAGGAGATCGCACACCGTATAGCGTAGGAGTCTCCGCTGCCGTCAGAGTAGGCTGTCGGTGGCTTGTGGCGAAGCGATTTGGTATTATAGCACTTTTGCAAGCTAGACAGCAAAAAGCTGACCTTTAGCACTTCGAATGGCGTGCTCCACTACTGGCTTGTTAACGCGCTCAAGCTTTTTCGACGCCGATGGACTGCGATCATCACGGATGCAAACGCTGTCTGCACTCCATTGATACTCCCCACGCCCTTGACAAACAAAACCGGATGCATGTCTCCGCATAACAGAACCGGCGCTTGAAGGAGGCAACGCGCTTCAGGATGAACCCTCTTTCGGGCAAAGATTGTGTTGACGCAGTCGCAGGAGAAAGCAAGCTCGCAACGGATCGAAACGCGTAGGTGAAAGCTGAAGATTCGACACGCGCGCGCTGAGCTTGCCAGTCGCACCGAGCCGCCCATTTTCGACACGAACTCGGAACTGAAGTTGGCGATGCGTTGGATTGACAAGGCGCTCACTCGATCAATCCGGCGGTAGCTGAGGAGGCTTAGCACAGTTTTGACGACATGAAGACCAGGGCGATTGCAACGAGCAGCGCTGAGCGCGAGAAAGACCCCCAGCGTGCTCCAAAGCTGTTCAAAGCTGTGCGCTCACAACAAACTACCAGACCCCGTTGCTCTCTAACTTCAACAACATAGTTGAAGTTCGAAGACTGTCGAACGGTAAGCTGGATGAATGAATGCTGGCGCCATCCCCCTTCATGTTTAGTCGCTGAAGCGGAGAGGATGGGAACCAGCCATAGTGGGCCGATGAGGAGGCTGCTTGGTCGCCTCGTATGTAGCCATGGGACCCTGTTGTGCCTAGCTTTGCTTTGCCTCGCAAGCACATGGCGGCCGAGGGGAGAGGTAGGGCGCCTGCTTGCTAGGTTGTCGGCATGCGTTGCATTCTGCATCCCGATCGCGTTTAGAGTGCCTTGAAGGACTTTCGACGCCTATCCATTTGGAAGCCTGTCATGCCCATACAGTTCTCTGTTGCGCATATCACTGATACATGACCACTGTCGAACAGTCAGAGCGCGATGTGTGTGAAGTACCGCTATAGACAAGGGGGCGCCGAAATTTCGCTCACCCGGTGCGTACAGTGACGCTGATGGATGGCCGGCTCGCCGCTCTGTCAGCTGCAACGCGAGTCGGTGGCGCTAGCCATGCGAGGAGCGAGTCAACTTCAACGAGGTCGTCTCACCTGTTTCTTTCATCTCTTTTTCGTTTTCAAAACCTATCTGGATGCACAAGCCTACAGACTATTGAGAAGACAAACTTTTTGAGATAAACAGGTAAGGAGGACCTGCTTTTTCTTTCGCGTGCGGTTTTTTTCTGTTTGAACGACTGAGTGGAGAGCGTCCACCTCATTGTCCGTCCTACTGTTTACTATGGGAAACTCTACCGAAAAAACGCGCGACACCCTGCAATTCACCTACAAGGATGCTCGCTCCACGCTGTCTCGCCTCATGATGATCGCAGTCAGTCGCTTATACCAAAAAGAGCTTGCGTGCCGCCGGTCGCCACGGCCATGGAGCTTTCTGGAACGCGGCGCCGAGACATGTGCTCGCTCGCTTTTCGCCAATAGCCGCTTTTTTCGCTGATTTCCATGAGCCCGAGCCTCTACTTGTCATGAAAGCGCCACTAGCGATATTGGGTAGACTGTCCGATATCTCAAATATGTGCCAGGATCCCACACTAAGGCGCCTCCGAGTACTACAAGTAGATAGATAATGGTCTCATTACCGCCACTGCAACCACTTGCTTGTCCGCTTTGCATGGCTGTACCGTACAAAATCCACCGCTCCTCCTGCCCTGCAGCCGCCTCCTCGCCCTTCGCCGTTCTTCTTTTCGCCTCGCTCCTCTCGCCTCAACGAGCGGAGCTGGCGCAGGTCTAACCACCAGCCAGCATGAAGCGCTGGTAGACCGAGCTCATTCCCCTTTTTGCGGACTAGCTCCCAAGCTTCTTCTGCAGACAACAAACAGCCAACCCCACTCGACTCACGGCGTCGAGTCCCGCCCTTCTCCGACAGACTTCCATCATCATGAAGTTCTCGGCCATCGCCACCTCAGCCCTGCTCGTGGCCCTCGCGGCCGCCACTGAGCCTACCTACGACGAGGAGCTCGGCTGCTGGCCCATTAGCGTCGAGCACGACGCCACCTACTGCATCGACGGCCCCATCTGCTCGGGCAGCGGCGCGCAGCCCGCGGGCTGGAAGTGCCCCGTGGCCGGAGACGTGGCCATCGCCGACTGCCACTCGTACCTCGTGAGCTACACGGGCGGCGACGACTGCGTCCTGCCGGTCGACGCCACGTGCCAGGTCATCAAGACCGGCGCCTGGGGCTGCGTGCTCTCGGGCACGACCCCGTCGCCGACGTCCACGGGCGGCGGCGCGACGCCGGCCCCAACCTCCACGGGCGGCGGCAGCACCACCAGCAAGCCCAACACGCCGACTGGCAACCCATCGACGCCCACGCCGAACCCCAAGACGCCCACGCCGACCCCAACTCGTCCCAACAACTCGAGCTCGGGCTCCGGTGACGAGCCAGGCAGCGAGGAGGGCGATGGAGACATCTCCTTCTCGTCGGTCATGACGGCCTCGTCGGCTGGCAGCGTCTCGGCTGGCGCCATCGCCGCCATCGCCGCTGCTGCTGCCGCCGTGTGCGCCGCTGTGGGTACGGTGCTGTACAAGAAGTACCACCAGACGACGCCCCAGGAGACCCGCGAGAGCAACATGCTCGAGGTCGTGACGCCCTAGGAACCGACCCGCTCGGGTCGCCTCATGGATAGCGCCTTCCGGCCGCCGACAGCGCTCTCGCTTCCGTTCGTCGCTTCTCTTTGTTTTTGAATTCCGGGCAGCAGTAGGAAGGCAGGCTAACTTACTCCATACAATCGCAACGCGCTTTTGCGTCCAAACACTCGTGGTCGTTCGGCTCTATCGACTCGAAACCTCGCATGTATCCACAGTCTGTGACGAAAGGATCACCTCGCTTTTTCTTGAGGCCCCATGTCAGTCCGCCATGTCCGTTTTGCACATTAGTCAAGATTCACGCCCGACGCCCCAACACCGAGATGATAAAAGCATCTCGGCGAAGGCTGGTCGACTAGACACGCGCGTTACGCTGGCATCGTTGCTCATGCGGTGCCGCCATCATCGCCACATCAGACATCAAGAAAAGGCCCCAGTCTGGAATCCTTTCTGGGTGTCAAAGTGTCTGATGGGTTCGAAATGATTCCCACAAATTCTGGAGTACTGTAAGCCTACTTGCACCTAGTTTCCTTGCAATAATGAACTGGCACAGACAAACAACAGGAGCATGCCGACAAATATACGGCTAGGGTTTCCAGATTCGCTATAGCCATTATCTCTCGTTCACAAAGCATTAGGATATCATGTATCGCTGGAGTAGCGCTTGATGGTGGCGGCTATGCCAACAATGGTGATTTCCGGAATTGGAAGGCATCACCTTGCTCTCTTTCATGGGCGGCTTGGGTGAATGGCGAGGACGACGACTACCACGCCAAGTACTCGGCGAGGACAATGGCACTTCTGCCAAGCCTCCGAGTGGGGCGAGATGTACTTCGAGATTCCTCCTTGTACCGATGTATCGGTGCTGTGCTCATCGCCAAAGGCTTATATCGAAGCAAATTGTGGCGACACCGACGACAGATATGTTGGGCCTGAAGCAGCCGATTCATTCGCTGTTGATGCAGTTGTGGCAACCTTAAAGACGCTAAATCGAGAGTCTAGGGCGTCGAAGGAATCGAGAGTCTAGGGCGTCGAAGTTGTTTCCAGAGGAGATGTTCAAGTTGAGTGCCGAGGTATTTGCCTTTTCGACTTGCGAAAGCGATTAGCCCGGCGCGCGAGGGAGGAGCTATACGCCGAGGCCAGGGAGAACGCGCGCGCGTGCCTTCGCCTGGCGTTCAACGACCAGTGGTGCTACGTGCCGCCCGAGAAGGACGGCGCGCAGGTGCGCAAGGACACGAGCAACCTGGCCGAGTCGCGGCGGCTCGTGCGCGAGCACGAGGTCAGCCAGGTACTCGCCAACACATCGACCGAGAGCTGGCGCGAGTTCGACGTGCGAAAGCGATTAAGCAGAAGTGAAACCCCAACGGCGAAAAGCCGTTGAAAAACGTCTTGACAAGACGTTTTTGCCTCCTAGTTGCCGAAAAATCGTCATCTTCAAAACCTCGTCAGCAAGTAACGACTGGAACAGGCAACAAGTATGTCAAAGTGATCCAGCCGCGTGCATTGATGTCATGCTGACACGATTTGACCGATCTCAACCGACAATTTCGTGCAACACCAATGAGCATTGACGTTGTCGGTCACGTGCAAATAACTCGCGCTCAGCCTGTCGTGTGAAAGCATCTTCTCCGTAGCAACGAACCGAAGTTGTTGGATGTGCGCCTGCATCGCGATCCAAAGTCGACTCCGTCTTGTCATGCTTACAAAACTCTTCAGCTCAAGTTCAGCTGCAGCTAGATGCATCTCGGTGCGCCAGAAACCGCGATGCGAGCTGTCAACCGGGTTAGTTCCAACAATTATAATGCGCTTTAACACGTTGAAGCCGTCGGCCGCTCAAGATCCGTTGTATCCATTTCCCAGTCGCCCAGCGACTGACGACGACGAGTACTGTAGCTCCTCAGCACTTCTCGCCAGCTCCGCTCATTCTTCGTTCTACCGTCAAGGACGCAGTACAACAATCAACCATCTACCCACCAAACCTCGACCAAGTCAAGCTTTCAACCAGTGCCATCCGCCATGACGCTTCGCTGCCTCATGCTCCTCGTTCTCCTCTTCGTGGCTCTTGCTCCGACGGCGACGGCGAGTTCGCACCACCTCCGCGAACTCATGCCGGGTGTCGAGATCCCGGCTACTCACGCACGCCGCCGCCTTGCAACTTGCGATATCGAACCAGGCATCGACTACCTCGGCAACGACGTCGGGAGTGTCAGCAATCGCCCAGTCTCCGCGTGCTGCAGTGAATGCGACGCTCATCAAGGGTGCGGTGCCTGGTCGTGGAGCAATTGGAACGGAGGCACTTGCTGGCTCAAGTCCAAGAAAGGCCAATGGGCGACCAACTCGAACGTGCAGTCAGCCGAGCTCGTTGCCACGCCACCTACCTGCCCAATCACAGCGGACACCGACTATGTCGGACATGACATCGCCAACGTGCTCGCCAAGCCTGCCGGAGCCTGCTGCGAAATCTGCGGGACCTGGCCGGGGTGCAACGCCTTCTCGTGGACCGACTTGAACGGTGGCACTTGCTGGCTCAAGTCCATGAAGGACCAAACCGTGTGGAATCCGAATGTGCAGTCTGGCGATGTCGCCGGTCCTCCGGATTGCATGCTCGAGGACGGCGTCGATTACTTCGACAACGACCTTGACAACGTGAACGGGTACTCGAATCCCGGGGCGTGCTGTGGCGTCTGCCTCAGCTGGAGCGGCTGCCGTGCATTCTCGTGGACGTCACTCAACGGCGGCACTTGCTGGCTCAAGTCGCGCAAAGGCACCACCAGGGATGATCCGAACGTCGTGTCTTGCGCGGTGCTGGATAACCCGGATCCGTCATGTGAGCAGGAGACCGACATCGACTACACGGACAACGACATCGGCAGCGTTCGCAACACAGACGCCAACAATTGCTGCGATATCTGCCGCGACAACGGAGACTGCCACGCGTTCTCGTGGTCGGACCATGAAGGCGGCACTTGCTGGCTCAAGTCAACCAAGGGCACGCCTGTCGAAAAGACGGGCGTCATTTCTGGCGTTGTCTAAGGCAGCATGTCGGAATGGAATCAGTGAGTCGACAGGATCAGCTTGAAGAGCGATACGTGAAGTTTGACCCAGTTGTCTGCGACTCGGTCGGCGGCGGCGGTCGACAGGCTGGAACAAACAGGTATTGCATTGGAGTAGGCGTAGTGCATGTTATTGAGGGTCGGCTCCCTCCTTTTCTCGGTAGTCTTGTTCTCTTCAAATCGAAACGTGTTCAACATGCAGCACTGCCACTGCCACAACATCACATTGAGTGAGTGCACATGTGCACATCAGATCCCTCCCGCGAGTATTATATGTTGCTACTGCTCGACTGGATTAGCTCGGCGGGAGGTGGTAGGCCACGTTCGCATGTCCGCTTGCTGTGCCCCACTTGGCCACAAGTCGAGCATCGTCGCTTGGCACTGGGTGGCCCACCCAGTAGCGGATCGTATTTTTCGCCATTTGGCCCGACGAGATGCGTTGGCATGGGGCCTCCTGCGGATTCAGTACTGCTCAAGTCGGGGCCCGTGGCGCTCATCACAATAACCGGAGCCGGGGCTGGGGCTTTGCTGGGTTCGCCGCTTGTCGGTAGCTGAACAGACTTGGGGCGACCTCGCTTCTTCGGAATCACGGGCGCCTTGATGTCAGGGTTCTCACGCAACTCGTCGTCGAGCAACAGTTCAATGGAGCCAGTGACTTGAGGATCATACTGCCGTGCAAACGATGTCGTGAGGTAGCATCCATCAACACAGTCGTGTGTCTCGTCCATGCGTTTGAAGAAGGCAAGACCCGCGAGGAAATGGCGGCATGGAATGCCAGTCTGGTACATGAACGGGCACGAGCACTCGCGCTGGTCCACGTTGATTCGGTACCGTCGAGGCGGAAACGATCGAGACTCGGTCACGTACGCCACGCGCTGGTCACTAGGTTGGACAACCTGGAAGTTGGCGGCTTCTTGTTGCTCGTCCAGCAGCTTGGTCGCGTACGGGGTCAAGTAATTGCCGTCTTTGACCCACTCTGCCGCCAGGGTGCTTCGCGTGTACGCCGACTCCATGAACACTTCCATGAATTGCTGGATCACGTCGTACGGTGCTAGGCACAGCAAGCTCCGGTTCTCGTCTTCGTTAAAGTTGGTCGTGTTCCACCCGTAGAGTTTGACACGATCCGCGCAACAAAAGCCGGCCCAGATCATGGGGTCGATACCACGAAGGTAGTTCTCCGCTGCGGGGCACGTCAGGCCGACCATGTTGAGGCACGAATTGAACTCCTCCGAGGTCTCGGCCGCCTGAGCGCGCCACACGAGGTCCTGGACCTGCACTGTCGCGAGGTTCTTCACCAGCAGCTTCAGGTTTGTGACGATGTGGCGAGTGCACTGCCGCAGCTGCAGGCCCAACTTGTTGGCCGCCGGGAGCATGCCTCTTGCTCGGTCGGCAACGATGCTTGCGCGCGAGAGGTCGACACCCGCGGTTCCGCAGTGCTCCAAGAACCACTGGCAGTGCTCGACGTCTGGTGTGGGAGCGACGCCAATGGCGAGGTAGACGTCTTGGTTGTCTCCGTCCTTGCCTACGAGCACAAAGAGCGTTCCCCTGTAGCTCATGCTGGCGAGCTGCGCCGAGTCGAGCCCGAGCACTGGCTGCAGGAAGCCCTGGTAGTGCCTGGCAAACGGGTGGGCGAGGAAGCACCTCTGGAAGCTGCCGGAGAGCTCGTCTGCCTCGAAGGCGACATGCGGGGCGCCCGCGTTCTTGTCTCTGAACCCCTGCAGCAGCGACTGGAGCCTCTGGAACCCCCTCTGGAACTCGCCCGCAGCCATGGTGAGGATGCGGTCGCGCACGCGGTAGGCCTTCCTGGCCGAGATGGTCTCTCCGCTGGCCTTGGAGAGCTCTTCCTGCAGCTCCTTGACGTTGGCGACGGTGGCTCCTGCGCTCGCGAGGGCCGCCGCGGCCTGGCGCACCGTGATCTTGGCCGCTCCGGAGCACTCTGGCGAATGCTCCACGTCGAAGGACGAGACGAAGAAGTGCGAGGCGTTGGCGCTGCGAGACTTGAGCAGCTTGACGCGGAAGCCGCAGGGCGTCGCACTGGCGCAGACGTACTCGTACTGAGCGCCGCCCGACTTTTTCTTGTTGATCACCAGCCGCTTGCCCTGCGCCTTGGCAAAGTCCTGCAGGAACTCGGTGGCGCGCGGCCGCTCGGGGAAGCGAAGCCCGCGACGCAGCGTCAGCACGCGCCCGTCCGCCGCCTCCACCGACACGCCGCGGTCGTCCTTGTCGACCTTGACCACCCGCGGCATATTGGCTTGGTAGACTATGCAGGAAGCGCTTCTCCCGTTGGACGTTTAGGTATTGCGGGAACGGTACTATGTGCGTTAAGCGCGCTTCAACGTGGTCAGGTTTGACAAGCATCGTCCAGAACTGACGGACATCGGTTCTCGGGACTTTGACATGGAGCTCAATGTTCGGTAGCCAACGATTCGCATCACTATCACTCAAACGACTCAAAACTGTGCTACACTTCGGTCTCGGACCTAACTGGTCTTGACCATGACGAACTGGTCGAGCACGGAGCGGTCCGCGTTGGCCAGGTACTTCCACGACAGCGCCGTGCGGTTGGCGTCGAGCGTGCTGAAGCCGTAGTGCGTGTAGTCGTGCACGACGTTCCACGAGGTCGTGTACGTCGGCGCGTCCGACAGGTTCTCCACGTTGCCGGCGGCGCCCGTGATGATGTAGACCGGGGCCGCGGGGTTCGTGTACGTCTTCCTGTCGCTCGACACGCCGGTGGTGACGGCGACGTTGTTGGCGATCGGCAGGTTGCGCTCGTAGTAGTGCTCGTGGCCCTGAAGCACGACATCAACCTTGTACTTGATGAACAGCGCCTCGAACGCCGCTTGGATCGAGAGGGTCTGGTCGTCGGTCACAGCGCCAGTCGAGGACGAAGCCGTGGCAATGTCGTAGATCGGACGATGCATGCCCACAATGATCCATGGAACGCTGGCGCGGTTGGCCACTGCCTTCTTCAGGTCCGCTTCGAGCCACGTCAGCTGGTCGCCAAAGCCCCCGTTCTTGTTGGTAAGCGTATACTGGTTGGTCGGCGCACCAGTGAAATCGGTCTCGGACGAGATTGAAGTGAAGTGGATCGGGCCGTGGTTGAAAGAGTGCCACATGTTGAGAGTTCCGCCGCTCTCGCTCGATGGCATCTTGAAGCGCGTGTTGTACGCCGTGTAGTTGCCGAGCTGGTTCTTCTTGGATGACGAAAGCTGACAGTTGGGCGAGTGGCACTCGGCTTCGTGGTTTCCGACTAGCACCATGTACGGCACCTGGCTCATGACGGGCATCAAGGAGTTCATCCACTTGTTGTAGACCTCCTCGTAGAAGAAGCCGCTCACTTGGGACCCAACCAGGTAGTCGTCGTCGGCGTATGAGATGTCGCCGATGTGGTATATCATGTCGACGTCGCTGGACGTCAACGTGTTCAAGTACGTGATGAGGCTGGCAGAGTTGTCTCCGTCTCCGGCGTCACCGTAAATGACCATCTTGAAGGTGGTCGCGTCGCTGGATGCCCGGGCCGTGACGAAGGAAGACACGTCGCTCTGGTAGGTCGTCTGGCTGACACTGCCGACCTTGTAGTAGTACTTGGTGTGCGGCGAGAGCCCTGAGACGGTCGCGTGGTGGTGTCGGAGATCGTAGTTGTCATCCGAGTAGTAGCTGGCGGATGAGACCGTCACACTCGACTTGGTCAGCGAGCTCTCGGAGGTTCCAATCCACACGGCACTGTCCGTCACGTCCTCAAATGTGGCCCACGAGATGGTCATGCCCGTTCCGGCCGTGGCACCAGCGTACGCCAAGTGGATCTGCTGCGGGTAGAAGTTGACGCCGTCCTTGACGCGGCACGACTGGCTCAGCGTCAGGTCGCCCGTCTTGAACTGGTACGAGCAGAGCGCCGAGGGTTTGCACCCCGAGCTCCACACGCATGTGTTGTCGTCCACAATCGTGTTGGCCGAGACGGCAGCTGCAAGCAGCGCGGCAGCCATGGCGAAGGTCTTCATGGTGAAGAAGAGTGGAGAGCAGACCTGCGTGCAAGTCGGCGATTTCCAGAGTGAGTGGGGGCGGAGTTCGCTCCGTCAAAGCCGCGGGCTTGTCTCTGATGCGGGCGGAACCACCGGCACACCTGACAGCCGAGTGCACTCGTTTGGTCTTTACGTGCGCGACTGCAACGCGAGCCACAGTACTCGGCGGCGGGAGAAGAGTCCATGGCAGGTAGTTGAGGTCTGCTTGATTGATTAGTCTCACCTGCAACGGGGCCGTGCCACTTTCTTCCCGTTCAAGCAAGCAGCGCGGACAACAAACCGATTGATGGACCTCCAAGACGCCAAGCACGACCCAAAGGAGTCCCCAGCAATGTCAACGCCGCGTCATCCACGTCGGTGAGCCTCCTCGGTCTCCTCTGCCACCCAACCGCATTGGATGGATCGCTCATCCCATCGCGCCATAATCAACGCAAGTATCCGTGGTTCAGAACGCGTCAGCCAAGAATTCAGCTCGCCCATCAACGCCGTTGACTCGACAATGGCAGATTTGGAGCGCTGCGCTACCAAGCCGTCCATGGTGCTCGCAAGAAGCGGGGGAATCTCATGTGCATCTCGAAATGGGCAGAAGGCGTCTCTGTCTATGGTTATCAGATCCCTCGGTGTTCCAGCTGCTTGAATCTAACGCACTGGTTCTGCGCGACGGTCACTGTAACCCCTCGAGGATATGCAATGATCGATTGCTAGCAGGATGGGACCGACTGCAACACCGCTAGCTCTTGGGGTGTCCGCCATGAGAACATGCACCCTGCTACTGCTTGGCGGTCTTGAAGGCGTCAGCGACCAGTACAGCGTACTTGATGGTGTTCATGGCCTTGGTCGCCTGCGCCGCCGAGGACGACACGTTCGCTATCATGACCGTCCGGCTCGCGTTAGCAGGGTCGAGGTGGCCCTTGAGAAGCATCGTGAGCTTCGAGTTGCGGTACGGAGTGTGACCGGGCGAGGACTGCGCGCGGATGCACTCCTTGAGTGCCAAAAGGCTCGCGTTAATCTCCTTGGCCTCGCGCATCTCCTGAGAGCTGCGCTTCAGGCCTTCTCCCGTGTACTCGGCGCCTGCGAGGTCCACGAAAACGAGCGCGCCACCGACACGCCCAGCCATCGCAGATGCCGCACGCTGCTCCGCTTCCTTGACGACGTCTTCCGCAGCATCGAATTGATCCTGCAATACCTTCAGGCTCTGCGTGTCCTCTTCGGACTGCTTACCGACTTGCATGTACTTGCCATCGGGACCAACAGCGTACAGCTTGGACTGGATCGCGATGTACAAGTCGTCGCGAGCCTTTCCAATGGGCACAACGCGGGACTTGGCGATCTCGATATCCTGCCTCGCCTTCGCGAGCTCTGGCGTCACGATCTCCAGCTCGAGGACGGCGTGCGATCGGCTGCTCTGCGTGTGGAGCTCAGATGTACCGACAGCCCGCGTTCTGGAGGTCGATCGAATGAGCTCGACGATCGCCTCGGGCGAGTCGTGGTAGACCGCTCTAAGCGACTGGGTCAGCACTTCCCCTTTCGGCCCCATGGTCGTCTCGCTGCGGACGTGGATGGTTCCGTCCGCGTCCTCCCGCACGAACCCCGGCCGGCGCTCGTCGAGCAGGTCGTAGACCTTGCCGTTGTACAGCTCGAAGAACCGCACCTGCACGAGGAGCTCCCCTGTGTTGCTAGCCTCGAAGAGCTCCTCTATCGATCGCTGGTACATGCCCAGCTCGGTGCCATAGCCGAAGATCGTGTGCGTCTTGCCGCTGTTGGTGTGGCCGTAGGCGAAGCAGCACGCCGTCTTGCCCTCGAGCACCTCAGCCAGCAAAGGGCGAATCCCCTGGGCGTACGCGGCGCCATTTTCAGGCGAGAGAACTCCCGCCAGGTGCTTGAACCGCTTGTCTCCAACGACCACGCAGCCCGAGGATTCGTCGTACGCGTAGCTCACGCTCGCGTCCTCCGCTTCAGAGTCCGCAAGAGGGCGTGGACGGATGAACACCTTGGTCATGACGAGTCGTTGTGACTTGAGCAGTTTCAAATTTGAAATGACCCGCGCATGTCAAGGACACCTCGTCAACTCTGAATGACGGTACCGTTGAAGTTGGCTTGCTTGAGTGCAGGTTAGAGTACGAGTATGATCTGCTGTGCACTTCGAGGTTGCCACTCGAGCACTTTGAAGCGTGGAGCTTCCGCATGAAGGCAATTGACAGCGAAACTTGGCTGGATACTTCAACTTTGATTGCAAACGCCTATTGATCCTCATCACATCAATTCTCTACACGAACCTCACCATCTACTACTTACTTCTTGATCATCGTGAACTCGTCGATCAGACTCTGGTCGCTGCTCGAGAGGAACTTCCACGACAGCGTCGTCTTGTTGGCCGTGAGCAGGTTGAACCCAAAGTTGGCGTAGTCGCGGGCGGCGTTCCACGGAGCCGTCGTGTCCGGAGCGCTGGCAATGTCTTCAACGTTGCCGCCAGCACCGCTGAGGATGTACACCGGAGCGCCGGGGTTCGTGTACGTCTTGTTGTCGCTCGAGACACCTGTGGTGACCGCCTTGTTGTTGGCAATGGGCATCTGGCGCTCGTAGTAGTGCTTGTGTCCGGCAAGCACGACGTCGACCTTGTACTTGATGAAGAGAGCTTCGAAAGCAGTCTGAATAGCGAGAGTCTGGTCGTCGTTGGGCACACCGGACGCGTCAGCGAAAGCCGAAATGTACATCGGGCGGTGCATGCCGACGAGGATCCAAGGAACGTTGGCACGGTTGGCAGCAGCCTTCTTCAGGTCGGCCTCCAGCCAAGCGAGCTGGTCGCCGAAGTTGCCATTCTTGTGCGTCAGCGTGGCCTCGTTGGTAGGAGCGCCAGTGTAGTCGGTCTCGGAAGAGATCGAGGTCATGTGGATCGGACCGTGATCGAACGAGTACCACATGTTGAGAGTTCCACCGCTCTCGTCGCTGGGCATCTTGAAACGGTTGTTGAAGGCCGTGTAGTTGCCGAGCATGTCTTTCTTGTTGGAGGACAGCTGGCAGTACGGGGAATGGCACTCGGCCTCGTGGTTGCCAGGCAGCACCATGTACGGCACCTGGCTCATGATGGGCATCAAGGAGTTCATCCACTTGTTGTAGACCTCCTCGTAGAAGAAGCCGCTGACCTGCGACGCGACAAGGAAGTCGTCGTCAGCGTACGACACGTCACCAAGGTGGAAGATCATGTCAATGTCATCCACGCCGAGCGTGTTGACATAGTCGATCGTGTTGGCCGAGTTGTCTCCATCGCCCACGTCGCCGTAGATGATGAGCTTGAGTGTGCTGGTGTCGGTCGAAGCGCGCGCCGTCTTGAACGTGGCGACGTCGCTCTGGTACGTGGCCTGCGCAGAGCTTCCGACCTTGTAGTAGTACTTGGTGTTGGCCTTGAGGCCCGTGACGGTCGCGTGGTGGTGCATGAGCTCATAGCCGTCGTCGGCGAAGTAACTGGTCGTCTCGACGGTCACGCTCGACTTGGTCAGCGAGTTCTGCGACGTGCCAATCCACACGGTGTTGTCTCCGGAGTCCTCAAACGTGGCCCACGAGATGGTCATGCCCGTTCCGGCCGTGGCACCAGCGTACGCCAAGTGGATCTGCTGCGGGTAGTAGTTGACACCGTCCTTGACGCGGCACGACTGGCTCAGCGTCAGGTCGCCCTTGTGCAACTGGTACGAGCAGAGCGCCGAGGGCTGGCAGCTCAGCGAGGACGTCTTCCACACGCACGTGTTGTCGTCCACGATGGTGTTGGCGGACGCGAGCTGGAGCGCGGCGGCCGCAATCAACGCAGCGAACGCGGTCTTCATGGCTGGAGCTTGGACGTGGGCTCAGGTAGGACGGAGGGCTTGCTGGTGGTCTGTGCTGCTGACAGCAAAACGACAAGTGATTAAAATCCTGCTGATGGGAAAACTACTCAGCGGCCAAAGTCTCCGGGACCTTGACGTGCACCTTGTTGTCATCTGCAAGGAGCTGTCGTGATGCTGGGGAGTCAAGCGAACCGTACCGTAAGGCACAGAGAGCTACGGCAACCGCGCCAGGTGGCGACCGGGAACGCGTCCGAGCCACGGGATGAGCACGGGATGAGCAGCTCGTTGCGCACATCCTCGCGCTGACGTCTACTGATGTATACTGAACTTATATCAGTAATATGTGTTAATTTACCATAAATGTATTAACTAACGAAGAACAAGTCAGTTTTTACTATAGGAAACTGTATTAGAGCTGACTAGCATTCACTTCAGTGTACTGAATGAAGACATGAATTAACATATCAGTTAGGTCGTGATGATTGGCCGATCCTCGATTGGGAGGAAGGCGGACAAGCCAGACCGGAGGAACTGCACACTTCAACGTGTTCTACCCCGTCCTCACAAAGCGTCAACACCCCTGGATTCACAATACCGATATCCGTGAATGAACGGAGAGCCTCAGCTCGACTTGGCCACCACAAACTCGTCCAGCACGCTCTGGTCCGTGTTCGACAGGTACTTCCACGACATCACCGTGCGGTTCGCCTGAACCGTGTTGAAACCGTAGTGCGTGTAGTCATGCAGCGCGTTCCACGAAGTTGTGTAGTCCGGGGC